>CM037158.1:19472778-19677778 GCA_020921065.1 Vaccinium darrowii | reverse complement strand
ATATGGTTTTGCCCGATCTAGTGGTAGTACATTTTCTCTCTACTGGTATAATGACCTGTTCCACTTTTGAATGTTGTTTATTACAATTAGACCTTATTGTTTCATGTGCTTATCATTATACGAAATATTCATGATTATTAGTGTTTATGATTTGATTCGTATTGCTAATATTGTTTTAATCTTGTAAATTAGGATTTTTTTAAAAAATATATTTACTACATAATGTTAAAATGACTAACACCTAGTAAACTTGAATGTGAACTATGTGACACATTTTTTTATATGTTTCACTAAGGTGTTAGAATAAATAGTAATATTAATAATTTAAAATGTGGGTTTATTGTGTAAAATATTATATGTGTTAAACTTGTAGTAACATAATGGATCTTTACACAATAGTAAATGCCTGGAAAATTTTATGTTATATGGTTTGGACTTTTTAAATTATGGACATAAGCCTACACTTCATAAAATTACATATTTGCCCCTGAAAATTGTAAACTTATTATTTTACACTTAGATTTAGTAAAATTATAATTTTGACCCTCAAATTGGTAAATTGGCCGTTTTGCCCCTAGACACTTACGAATCACAATTTTGACACCAAATCTTATAGAATTATAGAATTGTCCCTAGACTTAAATAAAACTACAAATTGATACTCCTAGACATAATTCAATTACAATATTACCCTTGTACTTCATATTTATCACTGACCTAATAAATTGATTATTACACTTAAACCTGATGTTTTTTTTTAGTGTGA
This sequence comes from Vaccinium darrowii, assembly GCA_020921065.1. Lineage (NCBI taxonomy): Eukaryota > Viridiplantae > Streptophyta > Magnoliopsida > Ericales > Ericaceae > Vaccinium > Vaccinium darrowii. Next base: position 19,677,012 of record CM037158.1, on the reverse strand, counting down.
GATTTGACCCATAAATTTATCTAAATTACACGTAGGCCCATGGTGTTTCAGATAATTACATGAAGACTCCTAAAGTTTTATAAATTACTAATTGGTCCCCGAGACTCATGTAACTACACACGTATGTTTAAATTTAAATGATGTGTGGAATGAACAATATTTTTCTTGTTTTTCTGTCCTTTATTTATTTGCTTATCCCTGCATGTGATTGATTGGCTAGCTGTTAGATTGGACTTACACTTAAGTTGATCTCGTGGATAGGAAATGAATTAGATGTAAGAGAACGACTAAACAAAGATGAAAAGGTTAAGGGCGACCTACTGGGGCTTTTAGGATAAGAGTAGACTAAGGGGAACCCGAATCATTGTAGGCAACCGACCAAGATTCTAGGAATGGAACAGACTGAGGAGAACCCAAATGTGTTGTTTCGGAGCAACCTAGTGGAGTCATTGGCTAAGGGTGGCTGACGGGAACTCTAGAATCTCATTTGATCAGAATTTTGGAATAATATGACATGGTTAACACCGGTGGATACCTTTACCCCTTGTTATGAAAATAAATGAGATATGTTAGGTATATAACTTAGATGGACTCATTTAGGATCCCGGTGCAGGACAAACAAGAGGGGGTGTTTGACTATGAGATGCTCATAGTTGGAGTTATGAGAGGAAAAAAATTTCAAAGGAGGAGAACTTTAGATATCACATAGGATGAACTAGTAACGAAAATGAAATGAGTGCTCACTATCATTCTTATATGATTTAGTTGTCACATTTGTTACGTGTAATGTAGAGATTATCTAAAGAGAGTTCTTTTTTCATAGTGCTATTGTTGGTCCTGACATTTCATGCTAGGTACAGAGACAGGGGGAGGTGAGCAGTACCAGCAGACTAAGGAGCAAGCGACAAAGCAGAAGGAAGCTTGGAACCCCTATCCTAAATATAAGCTCTGTTATTTTTTTGAAAGTAATTTTGTTTTTTTGCTAATGTAATGTCAAGACATAAATTCTAGTATTTAAAAAATGTAATGTCTAGACTTGTTTTTTAAAGTTAATTAAGTAATTAATCAACTTTATTAGTGAAATTAATTTTAATTAAATTAATAGTTTTGTAATATATAATTTAAATAATATGTTCGAAAATTAGGGTATTACAACGTGGTATCATGGTGAAGGTATTATGATAAATTTACCATGAACACTGGTATGATCTTACTTTTAACCATAATAATAAGATGGTTTTTTGGACCTTCGACTGTGTTTATGGGGGTTGCCAGACCTTCGCCGGATTTGTTGAGCCTTGCCCAAGTTGATTCTATCATTTCACTTATTTGCATATATGCTATTTGTAATTTAAAAAATAAATTTGGAATTTTTACATTTGAGATCGACCTACTCAAATTGGGAATTAGGAATTTAAATGATTTTTTTACTCAAATTTAGGTGAAATAAAAGGTCAGTACCGGAGATGCTATTGGCAGCGCAAGCCCAAGCCCAAGGAGGAAAGGCACGACCCCGCCTCCCCGTAACAAAATCTGAATGAAAATCTAATATCGGAACTGAATATTCGAGTACCAATATTCCGGTGTCATTTCCAAAGCCGTTTAAACAAAGGATCCGAATCACCAGAAGTTCTTCTCCAAGTGGCAGAATTCATTCACGTAGCCAGATGTACACACATCTCCAAACCCTAAAATGCGGAGACCAGTGACGACGGAGATCGCATCCACCGCCATTGCGCCAACCTCAAACCCTAGGCACCACCACCATCACCAAAACAAATGGCGAAACAGTCGGCTGGATGGTTGGCCCTTCACAACAAGCGCTGGCTCTTGCCCCTTCTCGTCGCCCTCTCCTTATCCACCGCTCTCGCTTTCATTCTCAGAGCGGCGTTCGACTCCTCTTGCGATCGCACCCAACACTTGGAAGTTCCGAAGAAGCAGTTTCACTCGGCTCCGGCTCCGAGTCCACTCAGTTTTATGAAGTCTAAGCACGTTCTACTTGTTTCTCACGAGCTCTCGCTTTCTGGTAATCCACTCGTTGCGACATTTTTAAATTAGACTTGATTTTTTAACACAAATTTTGTTCTTTGATTTTTTAAATTTTGTTTCTCACGAGCCGAAGGAACGAGACAGGTAGTTCAAACTTGGTTTGAAAACTTAACAGCTTCAAAACATGTTTAAGCTTGGCTTATCTGTGAGACGAGCCGATATCGAGCTTTAATCAAGCCGGACACGAGCTGATCTCGAGTAGCTTGAATTTTTTATACATGATATGCCGAACGAGTTGAGTAGTAGGAAGCTTGGTTTTAGAGCTTAAGGAGCTTCAAAAAATGCTTGGTTTGTTTATGTATCAGACCGGTCTTGAATTAGCTTTTAACAATGAACACGAGCTTGAATATCTTGGTTCGTTTATCAGCCCTAGTTAAGGCTGATTTATGTGAATTAGCTGGTAGATGTGCTTGTATGGTCGGACTCTCTGCTCATCATGCCAGTTGTTTTCTTGTAGTCAGTTCCTTAGTCCTATAAGCTTGAACTTTATGGTGCTCTCCTTGAAATGTCTTTACCTTTCAGCATTTTTAATTATTTATTGTGATTCTTAGAAATTGTAATATTGAAGAAGCCGGAAGCTATGGATTATGATTTGGTTGTGCCTGATGTGGTCAATCTGGAGGAATAAAAATCATAGATATTTTGATGTGGAAGATAGGCCATTGTTCATAATTAAGGGTTTTTTTATTGTACTTTGTTTAGTTGGGAGCCAAGAGAGTGCAATCCTACTTTGAGTCAATTCTTTGACATGTTGGATATATTTGGACTTTGGAGTATAGAGGGGGTATAGGTCTTTTGATCTTTTCTTTTTTATTCCTCGATTTCTTCTACATGGGTGCATCCCCTTGATGCCTTTTCAATAGAACTTAACTACTTATTGGAAAAAAGTAATATAGTTTCATAAAACATATTAGTTATTGGTAGAATGGAAAGAATTGGAGGAAGAAGGGCCGACAGGGATTTGTTTGGGAACTGAATCATAGCCTGATATATCTTAGAAAAGGTCAAGATTAATAGGATGGTTGTGGGAGAGGAGGGATTCAAAAACACGAATTTGATCTTTTTAGCCAAGTGCTCTAATCCCCCGTCACCCTGGTTCGTGGCTTGTTCGGGCCTTTGGGAACTAGTCTCCCAGGAATTTGGTGTTGTTTCTGTATAAGTTCGCTACTTTATGTCTGTTTAGTAGTTATTATACAACACTGAATTTTACAGCTGCTGTATTAGCTATTTATGCAGTTTTAATGCGTTTATGTCTTGAAGAGATGAAAATAATTTGCTGAGCTGGCTAACAACATGAATTTTATACAAAAATATTTTAAAAGTCGTCCGCCTACCATCTATGAAAGGAATGTTGACATTCTTAACTAGCCAGGAGTTATGCCCATGAAAGTCCATTTTTTTTTTACTATATGGTCTTGAGGGAACATATACTGTAGAGCGATGGTGTCGGAGGATTGGAAGGTCCCATTTTGGAGTTCTTCTTGTTACTAGTCAATTGTGGTTTGGGGGATTAGGGATCTTGTTCTCACATAAGCGGTTCACCTCTTGGAAAGAAATTTTGCAGACTAATGTTCCGTTGAAGGTGAGTTTCTTTGAATGGTGTGTGGCTCAAGGAAAGATTTTTACTATTGATAATTTGATTCAAAGGCAGATGATTATTGTCAATTAGTGTTGTATGTCCAAAGGGATGCGGAGATGGTTGATCATCTTCTCATTCATTGCCCGGTGGCGTGGAAGTTTGGATTTTGGCGTTTTCTTGGTTTGGGGTGAAGTGGGCTATTTCGAGGAATTCATGGAGCTCTTAATCGCGTGGAAAGGTGCTAGAGTGGGAAAAAGAAGGAAGCGTGTTTGGGTCATAATTCCTCTTGGTTTGATGTGGATAATATGGCGTGATAGGAACATAAGATGTTTTGAAGGGGTGGAACAAACCTTTGTTTAGGATCAAAAGTTTTTTGACTAGTAGTTTGTTAGTTGGGACAAGGGGGAATGTAATCCTTCCCTTGACCAATTCATAGATTGGTTTGAGCACTTCCGTACAAATAGTTAGGGTATAGGGCTCGTCTATTTTTGTAAGTGGGCGGCATTCCCTTAATGCTTTGTTTCTAATATTTTTATTTACTTATACAAAATAAAAATAAATAAGTGTTTCACCACTTCACCTGTTGGATTCAATTTAACTCAAGCCATAAATTAGAACAGGACAAAATAGTAATGTCATGTTTGTCGACAGCTATGTAGCTTGCATGTCTCATGGTTTGTTAATCTAAAAAGTGTTTTCTTGCCTTTATTGGAATTAATTTTGTCCCTATTTTAGTTGACCAAAATTTTTAAGAGCTTGGGAGCATCAATGCCAAATTGCAAATCGAGTTGCTTTTACGATTTAGTGAATTGCTAAATTGGAGCAAATTATGATTTGTAATATTCACTTTATTGGATCTTCGTGTATATTTGCATGCGTATAAAAAAGACAATTATTCTATTCAAAGTAGAATATATGTTGATAATACTAATTTGTGTATTTCTCTGTACATGTGCATTGTGATACGATAAAAATTAAAAACTAGTTAACAAATAAAAAATCTCGTTTTCCTTAATGGACTAGTGAAAACGACATTGTCTTATGCACTATGCTAACACAAAATAGAAACAGCAGTGACCCGCAGTGAATCATACTGGATCACAATGAGTGAAAGTAAACACAAATTTAATCACAAGACTATTAATTTCTGATTAAATAGCAATATTCGGATCATAATTGGCCAGAACTCGTATTCAACTGAAGAACCTTTGGGGAAACACACAATTTGACAACCATGGTTGGGAGAATGTGCAAATGCTTCATTGAAAAAAGTAACTTGCGTAGATTGGAATACATTCTCATACACAGGAGGGTTTCCTCTTGCATTATAACGTTGGAAGAACATTTTCAACATGCTAATTGCATTATAGAGTTGTATTTGATGATTCCGTTTATCCCTTGATGGATATTTAGTGATGAGTGCTCATGTTTGTTCTACTTCGTTTACTTTTCACTTTTCAGTTATATTTGGGAAAAGGTTACAATTCCTGTCACTGAACTTGCTCCCCCATGATATGACTTTTAACTTACGACAGATACAGAATACTAATGAAAACTAGTATGGGTATTGGTCTGCCTTATATTTTGTAACAATTCTGATTCAGGGAAGAATATTTTGGTTTTTTTGCTTGAATTGCTCTTAAGTCCTAATAGTTGTTGAGAAAAAATATTGAAAAGTAATGCATATCAACGAGTACATACATACAGTTACAGTTAAGGCATGATATTTTCCTTGTTCAATCTTAAACTAAAAGATGTAGATAATACTTGGTTATCAAGTAATGAAGCTAATTGTTGTGGACACATTTCTGCTATTCCTCTTTAAGTAGTTTTTTCTTATACACTTTTTTTTCTTTTATTGGGTACTTTTGGTTCTCTTGTTGGTCAATATTTCATGCTAATGATTTCTTCGTTGAAAAATTTCTTCAGGTGGGCCATTGTTGCTGATGGAGCTAGCATTTCTATTAAGAGGTGTTGGTGCTGAAGTTTGTTGGATTACGAACCAGAAACCTTCAGAAAGAGATGAAGTGGTACACAGTTTGGAACATAAGATGTTGGGACGAGGAGTACAGGTCATACACAATGTGCCTTTAGCATCTCTGACTAATTATTTGAGGTTTTGGTGTTTATATCACTATTCACTTACTAAGAGAAATCTGCAGGAAGTTTCTTTATTGGGGATTGTTATTGTTCTCTGTTTTATGCTAAAATCTTATTGGCAAACATTAGGATGAAAATTGCAATCATAAATGCTAGCTGAATTTTGCTTTGTTACTGTATTTAGAGACGAATAGTTACATAAGTTGTTGTTTTCCTGTGTATTCAGAGTTTAATAGTTACACAAGTTGTTGTTGTCCTCTGTATTCAGAGCAAAGTTATCTGTCTTGTACCGGATAATGTACCGTTGTTGGAATGGTACGTACCGGTACCAGATAATTCTGGCATACTGTTTCGGATTTTTCGTAATGTCAATATTTATTTGGATCAAGAGACATAGCATATGGTTATCTATCATTTTCTCATTTTGTTAGCAATTTCATTGATACAAAGATTAGAGATGAAATAACAATTCACAAATTATTTTACATTTATTCTCTTGACCCTTTGCTTTTTTCTTGTTAACTACATTAATTCTTTACAGTTACATTAAAATGTTAAGGAACCATAAATGCCCTTTTGTGCACAGGTGTGTAGTGTGCATGCAGACAATAAAAAAACTCACATTTCTTTCTTTTTCCTCATAGACCTTAACACCTACCCCATTAATGTTTCGGCCTTTCTAGTGCAACTGTATATTTGTGTACAGCTACACATATTCGTCTTGAAAACGTACGAAAATGGAGCTCCATTGCCAAAAAGCTCAGGTATGCTCCCCTTGATTTCTGACAGAGATCATGTTATCCATCTCGTCTCTGTTCCTCTCCTTTTCTTTCTTTCCTTGAGAGCTTCAGAGGGTTCTGGACAAAAAATATGTACTGGGCGGGATCTGGAAAATGTCCAGTACAGGCTGGAACATCTGGGAAAGGGTGGTATTCTCACTGGAATGGAACACATAGCATAGCATCCCGTTTTTGCAGTGGTACAGTATGTACCAGCCAGTACGGTACGAGATAATTTTTTTTTGAACGGCAGAAATCCTAGTACCGTACGAGATTGATAACTTTGCTTCAGAGTTTAGGTACTGATAGATACAAAATGTAATAGGCTGTTATTTGGAAGTGAATTTCTCTCTGAATGATTGCCCCTTTATTAGGAATTCTGAAAAATCAGTGTCATGGTTGGCGCCGTACTTTTCTTATTGTACCTATTAATACTAGGGGTGAGCATGGGTCGGGTTCGGGTGGAGTTTTCGTCGGGTTCGGGTTGGGTTGCAGAAAACAGCACTCGAAACCGAACCGAACATCCTTGGAAGCCGATTGGAGCGGGTATATTGGTTTTTGGCCGGGTTTGGGTCGGGTTCGTCGGGTTACCGACTTCTCATGTCGTCGGCGTCGGCTGAAATCACGTCATCTGAGAGAACAGAGACAGAGAGAGATCTGAGAGAGAGAAAGAGACCTTTGGACAGACGGTGATACGGTGATGACGAGAGGATATAGGACGACGGTGACGGGGTTTGATAGACAGCGACGTCGAGATGATTCCTTACGGCTTACACCATATTTGGATTTTTTATATGCTTCTTACACCATGTTTTACATACAGTCATGGAGTTTGAGTTTTGAGAACAGAGGTGGGAGAGAGAGACGAGAGGGAAGATGTAAAAAGAAGAAGGTTGTCTGTGGTGTACCATTAAACAAAGTGTAAGAGAGGACTTCAATCTTGGAAAAGGACAGATGAGAGGGGTGAATATTTTGGACAGTGTGCTTTTGATTGGGAAGAGGGGTGAATATAATCCTTTATTGTAAATTTTGGTTTGAAACGTGTGAAGTTGAACTTAATTGACTTTTGACAGGGGAAAGTGTATTTGTCTTTTCCCATGTAAAGCATCAACCCAAGGTTTAAATGGAATATTTAATGGTTACTAGTGAAATTTAAAATGGTAAGAGTGAAGAGAGAAGCAGACTTCGATTCTCAATGTACTCTCAAGTCTCTTCTATTCCTCCCCATGCGTTACATAAGTACATAACTTGTCAGCGATATATATATCCCTTATTTTTATACTATGTAAAGTATTCGGACTGGTTCGGGTTAACCAAGTTCTATAATCCCAACCCGGCACTTGAAATTTTCATAATTTTAAACCCGAACCTGACAATACTTTGAACCCACCTGAAACCCGTTGGGTCGGATCGGGTTGACTGGTCAGACCGGGTTTTGCTCACCCCTGATTAATATTGTTAGAGCTTGCCACATTGGTTAATTACAGCCTCCAAAACTAGTATATGAGCATGGGCGGTTGTTTCACTCATTGCCAATTGGTTTTGAGTTGGATGCTTTAACATGGTATTAGAGCCAGGCTTTCGGAGGCTTTGGACAAGACTCCATTAACTGATTGCCCCATTGTTTGTGCCTTAAGTACATCTTGTTTCGTTGTTTGTTGTAATCCCTAGGATATGGATCCATTTATCTCTTCACATGCGGGGAAGTGTTAGATCTTGTCCCACATTAGTTAATTACAAACTCCAAAAGCAGTCTACGAGCTTGGGCAGCCTTTCCACTCATTGCCAATTGGTTTTGAGTTGGAACACTTCAAGAAATCTAACATGGTATGTTAGAGCTTGTCCCACATTGGTTAATTACAACCTCCAAAACTATTATATGAGCTTGGGTGGCCTCTCCATTAATTGCCAATTGGTTTTAAGTTGGATGCTTTGACATGGTTAATTACAACTTCCAAAACTAGTATATGAGTCTGGGCGGCTTCTCCCCTTATTGCCCATTAGTTTTGAGTTGAATGCTTTGACAAATATAATTATGTGGCATGATAATCTTAAGAATCTAATGATGGGTTTCTGGTGTTTTGTGTAGCAGTCTGATTTCTGTCGCTTATGGTTCCTTTTTCAATTTAATAAATTTTTCCTAATTAGGGGCCATCACATGGATTTACAGATTACCTTAGATTGTCAAGAACAAAAATGCTCGTTCAACTTTGATGGTAGCTATTTTATGCAAATGAAGTGTTTTTTTTGTTGTCCACTCCTTCAGCAACTTAAACTCCTTGAACAATTATCTGTATACTGTGTTCTACGGACTTGGGTATGCGTGTCAGGGTGCATGATCTGTCTTAGTGTCAAAAACCTATTCCTTCATCTGAGTGTGACCGTTGAGTTTCCGACATGTGTGCTGATTACATTTGGTAGATTCCTTGTGTATATTCTCTGCTTTCACCTGTAGTTATGGTGCTCGTGATCTTGGAAGCAACCATTTTGTTCTGTGATCTAATAGATTGAAGCAGAAGTTGAAGAGGGTGTTTCAGAACAACTATATCTTAGTACCAGCTGCTTTTGCTTAGGTTGCATTTCACCAAGAAAGAGACTCTAGTTTGAGTCGTCTTAAGCTTCCTATAAAATAAATTATCACTATGGCGGCTATATTGTAGCCTGTGTTGCATTTCATGCGGATTATAATGAACAAACTTGTTTCTCTTGAAGCTGATTGATCCTGCTGCAAAGCTTTTCCACCCAGTTTCTGATTACAATTTTCCTCACATTGTTAGGTGTTTTCTGCAAAAGGTCAAGAAGCTGTAGATAGAGCTCTGAAAGCTGATTTGGTTGTTTTGAACACTGCTGTTGCTGGGAAGTGGCTGGATGCTGTTCTCAAGGAAAATGTTCCCCGAGTTCTCCCAAAGGTGTTGTGGTGGATTCATGAAATGCGAGGTCATTATTTCAAAATGGAATACATTAAGCACCTCCCTTTGGTTGCTGGTGCTATGATCGATTCACATGTAACAGCAGAATACTGGAAGAACAGGACGCAAGAGCGTTTGAAGTATGCCTCCAATATCAATGTCAAATAATACTTGTTTCTTTATGAATGCCAAATAACACTTGTTTCTTTATCAATGTCAAATAATACTTGGGTGAGGGCTACCCATGGTTGTGGATACTTCAGTATATCAGGGTTCAATTAAGTATCTCCATGTAATATTAGCAAAACATGATCATGTGTGGCTTAGTTCATCTTTTACCTTGTTTTGGCAGATTTGTTTATTTGATCAATGGTGATTATCCTTTCTTTGTAGGATTAAAATGCCTGAGACTTATGTTGTTCACCTCGGCAATAGCAAGGAACTAATGGACGTTGCTGAAGACAATGTAGCAAAAAGGGTTTTGCGTGAGCATGTTCGGGAGTCTCTTGGAGTAACTAATGAAGATATAGTCTTTGCTCTCATAAACAGTATGCTTTTACCTGTTGGGGATTGCTTCCATGTGTATCCGGTTGCTGTAGATTTGCACATTAGTAGAAATCTGTTAATTGCGTTGTCAGATCTTATTCTATGTATTTGAATTTTCAAATGCTATTGGTTTCATAATTCAACAGTTTGTTAAAAAAGATCTTGAAAATTTACATGGTCATGCTGGCTGCTAGCTGTTTTCTATCCTAGCTATTTCCTCAACTGATATATAGCTATGTATGTGCTGAGATTACTGCTATGAAACCGCAGGTGTCTCACGTGGAAAAGGCCAAGATTTATTTCTCCGTGCATTTTATGAGAGTCTGCTACTTATCCAAGAGCAGAAGTTACAAGTGCCGTCATTGCATGCAGTTATTGTAGGAAGTGACATCACTGCACAGACCAAGTTTGAGTCAGAACTTCGGGATTTCGTAGCTCAGAAGAAAATCCAGAATCGTGTTCATTTTGTAAATAAAACTTTGACAGTAGCTCCTTATTTAGCTGCTGTTGACGTTCTTGTTCAGAATTCCCAGGTAGGTTGACTCTCATAGTCTCATGCATCATTTTTTCCTTTTATGCGTGGCATTCTTTGGTTTATTGTGCATTTTAATTGTTGTTTATTCATTCATCTGCTTTATAACTAACTTTACACTGTATAACTAACTTTGCCCTTTATACCCTGGAAATCCAATAACATCTCTTTCTTATGCTGGCAAAGTTGTCAAGAAATGACAAACTGAAACATTGATTGAGATAGGCTTTGACCCTTTTTACCTTGTATGTGGCTTGCCTACTGTTTCGCTTCTCTCGTTTTGTAGGCTTTGAGGAGGAAGAGAATGTTAACCTTATGCAAACTGCGAATTCTCATGGTCAAAGTAGTTGGTGTACAGATGAACAAATGGCAAATGATCTTAATTGGACACAAGTAAATAGGCTCAGCCAAATCTTCTTTTTAGAAAATTTTATTTGTGATATTTGGGAATTTCTATGAGGCTCTTTATGGTCGTCGGTGTTTTTGCTCGCAAGAAAGAAGGAATAAGTGTCTGGATTCAAATTCTTAATAGTTGACCATCTAATCTGAGGGAGAAGGTTTCTTAACTGGCATTTACTCACAACTTCACACTCGATGCATGCAACCTACCTCTCTCGGATAATGGTTATCAAATGATGGTTGTTACGATCTATTGGGATGGTTGTACTTTTGCTGACCCCACTGTCCTAGAGTTGGTGTTATGGGGGAGTTTATTTTTGGGGTCACTAAATTTTGGTGATTACGATGTATAGTTCAGAATCCTGGTCAGTAAGTTGTTTTTAAGTTCTTTGTAAGACACATGCAGGGTGCACATGATACTATTGGACAGTAGCTTTTGGTTGGTTTTAAACCTGAAAAGAATCTGATCTTAAGCATCATGACTTTCTATTTAATTTTTGCCCCACTTTCTCATATCGTAGAATATTCTTGGCTACTTTTCGGTATTTATTGTTTTTTAGCTGGTATAGTCAAGGCTATTAATATTGGAGATTTCTTGGGGTGCTAAAATGCAACTCAGATGCTAATGATTCTTTCATCTTTTTCTCTTCTTTCCCCTCTATTTAGGCTCGGGGAGAGTGCTTTGGAAGGATAACCATTGAAGCCATGGCATTTCAGCTACCTGTGCTGGTAATTATTGCAGCTTCATTTTTTATTGTCTTTGTTTTATGGAAAAAAGTGTTGTGATATTGTTTTATTTGTTGATATTTGGTTGCATGTTTAATTATATTACATGACCGGCATACTCAAGCTCCCAATTTGTTTATATCATTTTTGGGAAAGATCACGTCCACTGGCAGTTGCATGAATTTTCATATATATGGTGTCAAATGTAAAATGGGTCTATTATTGTCAATAACAATAAAATTGAAGGGGTTAAAGTGAAGCTGTTGACATATTGAAGGCGCCAAAAACACTATATTATAATGAGTACCAAAAATGTAAGAGGAAAATAAGGATACCCGCTCGCACTGGTCACAAGGATAAAGGCACTGCCTGAGCCTTAATGATGAAGGCATTGTCTGATACTGCTCTCTCTCTCTGGATCCAATAAAATACCAGGCTACCAGCCATTAATAGTGATCAAGGAGTAAACGACCCTATTATGCCTGCTCTGAAAACTTGACGACTCTATTGTTTATTCATTGTGCAACACTCAACTACAATGACATACCGAATCAAACCTAACTGTGCCTTAAGTCCCAATCAATTGGGGTCGTGCAGTCGGCTACATGACTCTATTGTCTCCATCGAGTTCTGTCGAACATGATTCCAAGAAACCTAGGTCTTCCCTTGATATCCGTCGTCTCCATGTGTAGGTCTTTTCGAACTACACAGAAAAACATTTTCCTTAGATATATATCAACTACAACAGATTATATAGAAGCAAAATGCTTTTGGATGTGTAGTATTGTTTTTCTACTTTTGGTTTGTTTTTAAGGTTCAAGATATAATTGATATTATAGTTGTGGGCTAGCAGGTTACCATCTTTTCGTCGATTTTGGCAACCTTAATTGTTCTCTTTCCTTGTCATTTATGTGCTTTTGTGTGACACATATGGCAGGGAACATCAGCGGGAGGCACTACAGAGATTGTAGTGAACGGATCCACAGGTTTGCTGCATCCAATTGGGAAAGAAGGCGTTACCCCTCTTGCAAAAAACATTGTCAAACTTGCCACTCATGTTGAGAGGAGGCTTACAATGGGAAAGAGGGGTTACGAGAGGGTAAAGGAGATGTTTCTAGAACACCACATGGCACGTAGAATTGATGCTGTTCTTAAGGAAGTTCTGCGAAAGGCAAAGAACCACAAACGTTTGTAAACACCTCCTGACCCTTTCACTAACAAGCAGAGATTTTCTATTACCAGCCAGCCGTGCGTTTTTTCTATTCCAAATGTTACAACCTATATGGTTGGTTAATTATTATCACATGAAAGCTCGTGTGGTATCACTAGAGTTGTGCCCATACCCTCAAAACCATGCCCTTTCCAACTCTCTTAGAAGAGCTGGAAAGCATGTAAATAGGTGAACAATATCCTAGTTGCTAGTGTATAAGCTTGATGTTGTCAACGAGTTTATTAGAAGCTTCTTTGTGTATTTGTGGTAAGCTGGTGTGTGTGTTTTTTTTAACATAGTGACGAGTAGATGACAGATTTTATTTTACTTTGGTGGCATCATAGATTTCAAAATTGTGATGCCATGATATGTAGCTGTTATTGAGGCCTTGTTTGTAGAGGGAATCTATATACTGGAAAATGGATATTGATGTTGGGAACAACTTCTAGCAGTTCTACTAGAGTTCATTTAAATTCTTAATTTTGTAGCCTGGGATCCATCAGAGTCTTGGCTCCTGTCATACAGAATCCAGGCAAGCACAATTGTTTTCGCTACGGCAAAATCTTGCGCTTCACCGCTCTGATATCTTGAAACCCAGCTGATTTTTATGAGCTAAATCAAACGATCTTTCGCCCACTGATAAACCGTGACGATGCTTACTAGAAAGATTAGGAACGTTTGATAAAATGCAACTTGAATTGGATATGCGCTAAATATTTGGGGATCAAAAAAATTTAGCTCAACATCATCCTAATGTAACAATATTTAAATTCTGCATACATGAAAACAAGGTCTGCAACAAACACCACTTTCCTCTACAAATTCAGGCAGGGTTCAATTAAAAAGGCTATTCAGCAAGTAATCCATAAGTTCATGGGAGTTTTGGTTGAGAATGCACATTTCCTGGCCTTGGCTGCTTGATATTGGGTTTAGTGAACCACGTCGTATACAGAAATTGCTTGTGGGGCCCCACATGGTTGCAAATTACCCTAAGCCTCTGCCTCTCCCTCATCCATCTCAGTACTGTTTTCATGTGCCTTTTGCTCGTCAGCCCTCTCACACCTACTTCCTGAACATGTTAGAATTACATTAGCCAATTAGTCAGTTCACATCAAAATTCGGGGAAATAAAAATATTAGAAAATGTTGTCGGAAGCAAGAAACTGGAAATATACATACCCAAAAATATTTTTCATGAAATATTTCATTCACAGGAAAGAATTGCAATGCAAAATCATATGCTTCCAACTGCCCCTCCCACTCTGTCCTTCAAGTACCATTCTCATAGCAACTATCTTGTAGAGCCATTTGTAAATACGGTTGGAACCACACAAGTGGAGGCTGTGCATAACAATATGCCTCTCTGTACATTAATCTCTCATTGGAACGAGTAATATGTTAACAGACTTAAGGCCGAGTACTAAAATGGCAGTTTGAGGCAGTGCATAAAAAATGCTCAATTTGTTTTACGTAGGAATGAGAGATGGGAATCGAGGCAAAAGGGCTGCTAAATGATGGTGCATAGCTGTGCTGCTTATATTGGAATGGTGTGCTATTGGTGATGTGCAGAACACATTGATAATAAGAGATTACGAGGAAGCGTGTTGCCCATAGCTATTGGCCTATCGCAGAATCCGTATGCAGCAAAAAAATCAAGAACAAGAATCTTCTGTCAAAAAATAATGTGGCATTAAGCCAATTTGCAAATCTAGTTCCTCAATCCTAAAATGCTCAAGCATGCACATTATGACATTATTGAGCCATAGGCATCACTTGATTAGAAAATATTAGTGCCGGGTTTGGACCACCCCAAATGCCTCAAACACCCTTTTGAAGGAACAAAACTATATGCTTTACCATTAGGGGAAGTTTGGTATGTTTCAGGTTTGGGGATATCTCCGTAATTTAATGTTTGTTTCTCGTATCTCGATTTGTGGGCAGTTTGATTATTACTTTAAGTACATGGTATGCTCTTTTCAAAATAGTTGCCTTAGATAAATTTTGGACACATTTTTCCATCACAAATTGAAGGAAATCCTTCTCTAGCAGGAAAGCTAATGTACTCCTACATAAGAGAATTAGAGCATTTGATTACCAAAGTCTCTCTGCAGTGTATTGCCCTCTTTCACTGGTGTATATCTATGAAGCACGGATATAGATACAACATACGGATACAGATAGGATACGATACGGATACATAGATACGTGATTTTTCTAGAAAGTCGGATACGATAAGTCGGGGATACGTTGAATATAAAAATATAAAATTAAATATATTATATATTTAATTTTTAATTCCTAAAATTCCATTACACAAGTTCACCATTATATATATACACACACACAGGGAAAACACATATAAAGCCCTAATTACACTTTTAACCCACATATTTCAAGTAATAACATATTAACCCCGCGCATCCAAAAAGTATCAGAATACCAAACAAATAAATTTAAATTTTGGATACTTTAAAAAACGTAACAGATAGTATCCTGAGAGTATCGGTATCTGATACGGATACGATACGTGATACGGAGGCTAAAATAGAGTATCCGTGCTTCATAGGTGTATATCATTAAACTTCTTTTCGGTGAGACACCTAAACAACCAAAGTAAATTCTAAGCTTCTAACATCCTTCTAATCAAAATTCAACAAATGTATTCACAACAACCAGTTATTTACTTGAAACTCCTGATCTTGAGACCTTGATCCTAAACCTCAGCGGCCCGGCCTCTAGTACACAGATTTTCCTTGCAGCCATAAAATCCAGCAGGTTATCTCCTAAAACAGCCAAAACCCAAATCATCCTCGTATCCTATCCACAATTCCATCCTAAAACCATATTTGGTTGTAGGGGGGACTTATGACATCTGACATTCTGCAAGATGCGAAGACTGCCATCACCCTTTAGTTCCAGACTTCTTCTTTTTCTGTATATTCCATTTACTATAGAAGTTCCCAAAACCCAAATCATCCTCGTATCCTATCCATGTCTTATTTTTAATATTTCTCACCAATGCAATTGCTTTTGATGCTTCTACTAGTATACTGTCACAAAATAAAGAGTCTACAATCAGTGATGCTTGAAATGCAGTACCCATTACGAGTCTAAAAGCTACAGTGAGTATCTATACTAGCCATTCGTTCTCGATCAGTAGTATCTTTATATTTGCATTGACGGGAATAAAAAGCTAAAACTCCTCATAACATGAGAGGGTACAGTCACTTCAATCCCCTCTTGCACCAAAGGATGTAATTTGAATTTTCTATATAACCATTTTCCCTGGCTCCAATAATCCAAAACCAGATGCAGCCTAAATAACCAGATCATGGAAGATGCAGAAGCCTTGTCATTACTCATGGGTAAAGTAAAGCCCTCGGCTCCACTGGAGCTATGAATCATGACAATATTACCAGAGGAACCATGGCAGTACTTCCAAGTGTCAGATAGATACTGAGTTCAACAGTGCCCAAAACGCGTCACGCACAATTCGCTAACATAATGCATTCGTGACAGAAGGTAAATTACAGTTTTGGGTTGACATGCATCCATTCTCTAACAATGAATATGAATTTCATTGGTTGATTATATGAACTACAAGAATCTGTTTCATTCAGTGAGATATCTGAGGCTATAAGGGAAAGATAATCCATTGTTCAAATCATTGACATCTCCAACTTGAATAACCAGAGGACAGACAAATGAAACTGGAAAGGAAGTAAACAAGGGAACGTACCATAACAGTTATTCTATGCAGTATCCAAAATGAGCCACACTTTTTTAGATGGAGCTTAGTTGACTTTCTTTTAGGAATTTTTTTACTTTCTCTCCTACTTTTTAACATTAATGACTAAACTGAAGAAAGAAGCATAACCCATTGCTAGAATTTGTACCTCAAAACATATCTTTCAGAAACAAAATAACCATGAAAATAAAATCTGAGAGCAGAATTGGCGGCTACCTTCAAACGTTCCCAGGTGTCCGTGATAGTGAGAGGACCATGCTCCTTCAAAACGTCAAAAATAACTCTAGTTATGGTTTGTGTCTGCTCTGGTGGCGTTTTGAGTTCTATTGGTTTCATCTTTGGCTTTGGTTTCTTGGCAATATATCTAATTACAGTCGCAAACATGATGACCTTCTACTCCAGTTCCTAGCTAACACTGTAAACCCAGTTTCAATAATCTGCCTTTATTCCTGCAGCCGAAATCATTAGTCAGCTTCTGGATAGAGGGTAGAAACACATCTAAAATACTTCGCATTTGCAGAATAAGTGAACGAGCCCAGAAGAATACAACAAAATTTGATGAAAAGAACTTGTTTAATTGGGTAATATTTTTTGGCCAACAGATTTAGACAATTGTTTTTCTTATTGAGACGGTTTTTGAACAAGAATTGCAACTGTGCAATTATATCACGATGAAATGACTGTAATGCCCGAAATCAGGAAATACGAGTTACCCAAGGGTTTTGAAGAGAATCGGAGGAAAGGGTCCTCCTCTCTTGGTAAGATCTTCAAAACAATAGGAGCCATAAATAGTTGATGAGTAGGTCGCAAAAACTTCCCTGACTTATATAAATTATCAATGCACAAGTACATTATATCAAGCTTAATCTCCAGAATTCTATCATATAATTGTAAACCTGAACCTCATGATCTAACATATCCTGATAAATATAACCATTCATCTACAAATTCATCAGAACCACAACTACACCGAGACCACTAATTCGGTATACTTTAAAGAAAAATGGGGCAAACATTTCCTCGAGTCTTAGCCCGTTTCCAGCCCTCTACTCAATTTTCCACTTATGAAGCTTCGTTTGCTATGGAACACCTCAATGGGAAAAAGATTTAAGCATACGTTCAAGTAACATTTCATAAATATGATAGTTAAAAGCCACAGAGTAGCTATTAGGCGGATTATGGATCATAGTTTATATCAGTTGATGTCTGGAGGTGAGGATATATGGCTCCCTAGTGCTAATGTTACATTCACCGTTAATGAGTAGTTGGAATGCCATTGGAAGGAATAGGGAGAAGGTTCTTTGGAACAAGGAAGTTTGGTTTAAGGAAAATGTGCCAGAGTGGGCCTGTTTACACACTGGTTGTGCTGTCATGAGAGGCTGTCCACAAAAGATAGGTTGGTAAGTTGGGGGATGAATGTTCACCCTCTTGTTTGATCTTTGTGGGATGGAAAATGAAATTCATGATGATCTTTTCTTTGAATGCCCCTTCAATGCTATGATATGATCAGGTGTGCTTAATATAATGCAAATAAGAAGCGCTGCTGTTGCTTGGAGGGGGGAACTAGTAAAGGCTATGCAGTATACAAGGAGGTCATGTTTTACCGAGCTATACAAATTGGCTTTGGCTGCTTCTATATAACATGTCTGGATCAGAAGAAATGCCCGGATTTTCAAGAATGTTTCCAAGACTCCAAAAGGTGTGGGGAAGTGATGGATCAGAGTATAAGGAATAGTGTTTTCTGCTCTACTTCATTTTTGTTGGGTGTTCGGTTAGTTAGGTTGCTGTAGGTGTTGGTTGTTTGTGCTCTGGGTTTGTTCACAATTTTGTCTCTATGGAAGTTTGTTTTCTTGAACGAAATTTTACTCCAGGACAACCAAAAAAAAGGCCACAAAGTAGCCTATAAAATTGAGAGCCAACAAAAGGAGCCTTAATTGATTTGGTAAGATTTTTTCATGATAGCTTGAAAAGAGTAGTGGGGAAGGATTTAAGGGCTTGAGATGCAGAACACTCCAGTAGAACAGAAATCAAGCAACACATACACTGCTCATAGTCGCAGGGTACAGATACACAATATACGAGAACCTTGAAGCTGAGAATTCCGAGCCTGAAGACTTGAGCATGTGTAACGCTCCATGTAGACCACTAGCCCAGTACCCTGATTTGATCCACAGGCCACACCACATGGCCCAAAATGCTTAAGCCCAAGGTACTAGTAGTCTTATACATGGTTTGTTATATGCCCAAGATCACTCATGTAAACAACCAATGTGGGACTAAACACCATCTACCCTCAAACCTGGGGTATTACAGCATGTGCACTGATAGCCATTTTTGCTACTCAACAGTGTCTTATTTTATTTTAGCTAGACAGGATTTCTTTCAAAACTACACCAGCATTCTCTAATTTACCTATAACCTCTTAAAATATTATTTGTTCATTCTTTGTCACAACCTCTTCCCATCTTTTACCAAAGGCAACCCCAAGTCCCCAACATCTTTTTTTCTTTTGTCCGTAGCTAACGTCAATGCGCACCAGAGTTTACTTTTTAAATAAAGTAATGGTAATGTTCCAAAGACAAACACACAAAGTAACAGTAACATTTCTTTCAACTAAAAAATGGGGCTTTTGCTACTTCAAAGCAATTTTTAACATCTGCAATTCAACACCTGCACTGTTTTATTCCTTCTGGCAGGAAAGAACCGCCTTTTTTTTTTTCCTTCACCCCCTTCAATTCTAATTAATGGCTCCCAATCGCTTACTTGACATGATTATGAATGATTCAGATTTTTCTGACTCTGATGATGCGTTGGAAATGTTAAGCAATTGCTATGTATGAAGAAGAACAAAATAGTGGCGCTTGAGCTCACACCGTGGTTCTATTCAAGGTCACAACGTAATTAACAGCAACACTCTTGGTGATCAAAAACAGCTTTTTGATAACTATTTTGCTGAATCTCCTGTATTTCCTCCGTACTATTTTTGAAGGAGGTTTGATGAGCCGTTCTCTTTTTCAGTAACCGCTTTGAATTTAGTTCAGATTCGTGGCATGTGATATATCAATGCAAATAGTTCCAGCAAGCTACTATCCCAGAGAATGCTCGCACGGATTAGAGAATTTTGTAATGGGAAGAAACAATACATGTACCATCATATGTATATAGAAAACATGGAATCGATATTTCTGATCTCACTCAGTAACTTTATCAAACAGTTGGTGAGCTGTTTTTCTCCAACAATTGTGTTCACATAATTGACTCATAACAAAAGCTCCATTCTTATCCACGGAAAAAATTAGCAGGTATTTATGCATAAAGAAGAGAGCGTCCCCACTCATCTCTCAGTTCAAAGTTTGGTTCATATAGAGTTTCACGTTTTTTTTTTTTTAGGATCTAAATGCAGATTTTCATGCTGATTCTTACCTTATTTCAAGCCCTAATACAACAATCATGGTTATTAGTGCAACGTGTTCATCTACTTGTCAAACAATCATGGTTATTAGTACCCGGATTTCTCTACCAAACTCACACAAAAAAAACAATAAAAGTTAGGGATTCATACCTGTTTAGTAGCAGAGAGCTGTAGGGATGAGAGAAAACCAGACTATACAGAGAGAGAGAGAGAGGGAGAGAGCGCGCGCGGGGGAGAGGGACGAGCGACAAAATACTGTTTGCTCGTGAACAGTGTTTCGGTAGAAGAAGCGAAGGTTCATGGAGGTACTCTACCGAAGCGAAGCGCAGCTGAAAGTTTCCGCTTTTGGTTAGCTAAAATAGCTAAAAAGGCTATATAGCTAGCTTCTGTTTCTGCTTAAAGAGAAAATTCTTGCTGAATTATCAGGCTGAAGAAAGCCACGAAGCTGCAAATTGCGATCGACTCCAGCAGTTAGGGATGGGCATGGGACGGATTGAGACCCGAGAGTACTATCTCCACTCCCATTCCCCAAATTCTTTCTCCATAACCATCACATACCCGATCCTCAAAGGGTTTTATTTTCATCCTCCATCCCCATTTCAAATGGAGAACGGGGATCCCCACGGAGATTCAGAGGTTCAGCCATTTTTTTTAAAAATAAATAAAAAATTACTAAAAATCTAGAATCCTAAATGCTAAAATCAAGTTACAACTTACAAGTAAAGGCGTCGAATGGGCCGGGCCGGCAAGGGCACGGTACATTTATCGTTGGCACGGTACGACACGGTATCCATGTGTAAGCGTAAGTGTTTGCCAACTTTAATTCAAGTTGTATCAAATATCAACTAGATTTCTAATTTGAAAACTAAAAGAACCACAAGCAAGATAGCATATTATGGTATTTATTAGTCGTAGAAAATTAAATGGATCGCATATCAGTAGGCATTTAATCGGATGAAAAATATCATTAAAAAAATACAAATTTGGTCCCGATCGACAAACTTTCTAAACTCGATCGAGAAGAAAGTTTACACGATTGATTTCATCAATAGGAACAACAAAATCTACGGCTCGATTGGAAAAATATTATTTTTATTTGCATTTTTTTGTGTTTATTTTAAGGAATGCATATGATTGATAGTTGAGTAGGTGTCAACAGCTTATTGGGATATATTCAAATTATAGTGATGCATTTCTTATTTAATCACATTTATTGTATTATAAAGTTCAATTATAATAAAATGTTTGCAGAAAATTTAGTGTGACCCCATGTGCTTGGAGAAAATTTAGTGGGAGCTAAAAGTTTCATAACTCATGAATAGACCCCTATATTCGGGGATTGGGGATGGGGTGGATCGGGGAACGGATTCGGAGCGGATTCGGGGCGAGGACATGCCTATCTCCATCCCCTACCCGATCCCCAAACATTTAAAAAAAAAAAAATCTCCATATCCTATCCAATCTCCAAACAGATTTCCATATTGTCGATCCGTTCGGATAGGGGATCGGATCGGATTCGAACGGGTCGAAGGAAATGGCCAACCCTACCAGCAGTTCATATATATAATTGTCGTTGTAGTAAGAGTATCATCAACGCCCACCCTTTTTTTCTATTGAAATTGAGTCAAAATTTGAGAAAAAAATCAATTTGGGTATGAACAATTACATGGCATAGATTTTACCTAACGAATAGGTAACCCCGCTAGGGCCGGTCCATGAGTAAGCCCAACAAACCTCCGTGTTTGGGCAACTCCCGGGCTAGGGCAAGTTTTGTGTATCTGTAATAATATAAAATTTTATTGACGGAAACAATTTTCGACAGCTTGTCTAGCGCTGATGGTTAGTTCGTCGGTCTCGTTTATTGTCGCATGTTCGAGCGTCTTCCACCCTTTGTTGTTTTGAATTTTGTTTTTTTTATCTTGAAGGTGTTTGAGAATCTCATTTTTTACTTTTTGACTTTTTGAATTATGGTCAAAATGTATTTTGAATTTGATAAGAGTGTTAGAGAGAAATGTGCAGAATTCATTTTGAAACAGAAGTAGTGTTTGAGAGATATGTGCAGAATACATTCTATAAGTCTTTTTGTTAATCAAAATGAAAAAAAGTGGAAAATGCTAAATCAAAAGGCTCCTCTCAAACTATTTTTGACATCTCTTCTCTAAACTCAAAAACCAAAAACTCATTTTCGCAGAATGTGTTTTCACTATAGTGTGCCAAACACGTAAAATAGAAAATGTAAAAACCAAGTAGGTGGCCAAACACCCCTAATTTAAGTTCAAACTAACATTGGTACACATTGAAATTCCGTAGTAATATATTAGGTGATCATTTTGTGATATCCATCCACCAACAGTTTTATATTGCGACCCAAAAAAAAATATTTTGTTGGCAAGAATTCTAGAAATTCCAAAGCGTTATTCTAAACAAAACAACATGTTGCATGCATATGCAAAACAACATATTGCATGCATATGCAAAACAACATATTGCGTGCATGAAGCTATTGATTCCTCTAACCATATTAACTTTTTAATTTTAAAATCCCTGAATAGAATGACCAAAATAAAGTTTTATCCATTTACAAATCTAAAAATGTAATGAAATCAAATTTCAGATGATCTTTAGGTAGAAAAACAAAATTAGAAACTTTTAGCAAAATAATTTGTTTCCCACTCGAACATATCAAATCTTTTTTTTCCTCTTCTGAAGACCGTGCTAATCATAAAGAACTATAATCAGCGTTACATTTTGATTTTAATTTTTTTGATGTAATTCAAACTAAAAGCGCAATGCAACTTTATTTTTTTTGCACGTATATCTTTTAATTTTCTATGACTATATCAAGTGAGCAACCAAATTTTGGATTGAGCTTCGGCAACCCAGACATTAGAGCCCGCCGTGACCCACCCCTCTCTCTATAATTCTTGAATGGGTTTGGGTTTGGGTTTGGGTTTGGGTTCGGGTTTAAAGCTCTAGCAATTTGATACAACAGGTAACCCTCTATCTCTATCATTAAAAACACGGGGATGGGTTTGGGTTTGTCGTTTATTTGGGGAAAAAATGGGAAAAGCCAAAATACGGAGGGTCCGGAGGGATTTGGATTATGCATTGAATATGAGGCCCCGATTGGATGGTGCTAAAATTTCAGGGGGATAAGTTATAGAGGGGGATAAGATAAGAGGGGGTATTATTTTTGGAGGGTTGACCCACATTGATGTGATGTTTATGAAGGGGGATAAAAAAATAGATGATTTGGAAGAGGGATTAAACAGGGGGATAATTTTTTACTTGGTTTGGATGTTTTATAAATAAGAGGGGGTGAATGATGGAAAAAACAGTCAAATGACTCTTTTGCCCTTATGCAGTGTTAAACTTGATTATGTATTAAATTAAGTATATAAATGTAAAACCTAATATATTTAATTAATTTTGGCCAATTTTAAGCTATAATAAATAACTAATTAAGAAATTCAATTTTAAAGTATATTTTATTAAGAACGTTTTTCTTTTTAAATGAATGATTGGTATTCAATTTATTTGTTCAACTGTTAGTGACCAATTTTATTTTTAAATATTTAGTACCCAAATTTATTCTTCTTTTTTTTTTTTTTTTTGAAATTAGATGTTGATATTTATAGGGGGAAAAAGTTAATGTTGTAAACCTCAATTAACATTGATAACTTGAAAATAGAGTTGGAAAGTTAAATTAAAGAATTAGGCTAAAGAGGGAAAAAAGAAAAAAAGAAAAAAGAATACGTAAACTGTGTGCTAAACCATTGGTCTTGCTTCTTTCAAGGACAAGGACACCATAGTGTAAATTCCCTTTCCCAATTCTTTCGTCCATTCTCTCTTTTACTGATTGAAGACAAAACCCATTTTCTCTCTCTCTACCCAATCTTCCCCAGCCCCTCAGCCTACCGACAAAACCCATCTCCACCAAAACACCAATTAAACCAGAGTGAAGGCCCAAGATCTGTCATCATCACGGTGAAAAACTCGCCGGAAATCTGTCATCTTCAACGGTGAGCAACTCGAAGTGAAGGCCCAAGATTGAAAGGTGTTGGCTGATGGTTGATGTGCAATTTCCGGCCATCTCAGATCCAGATTCCGGCGAGCTTGTGACTTCAACGCCATGAAACTCCTCCGGTTTGAGTTGGCTGATGGAGGAGGGGGATTAGGAGGGGTGTAATGGTCATAAAACCCACCCTCTTCTCCCGGATAATTTTTGGGCAGCCCAAGGGGTGCCAAAAAATTATCAGGGAGAAACCCTAAGACGCGTGAAAATCTATGAGGGGCAAAAACTTATCAGGGACGATTGTTTGGCTGCCAAACCAAGGGAAAGGTGTGGGACCCATCCTTATCAGGGGTGAAAACTTATCAGGGGAGGCTTTCCCCCCATCCAAGCGAGGCCTGAGTTTTTTTTATGTTTTTGTCCCAACTTTGAGTTTGGGTGTTAAAATGGGTTAACATATGCTGTAGCACCCTACGGTGTTTTTGTTTTTTTGCTGATAAATTTACGAAATAAACATATACTGTATGATTGCCTATCGCCAACATCTTCTGCTCTCTTCTTCTCGCGCTCGCTCTCTCTCTCTCTCTCTCTCTCTCTCTCTCTCTCCACAGTGTAATGGTTGCCGCGTCTCACAAACTCTACGCGCAAACGGCACGAAACTCCTCCTTCATTCCCATCTCTCAACATTATCAACACACTAACAAGCAGCTCCTAGAATCCAGACTCATCTCTCTACTTGACGACTGCAAAAATCTCCACCAAATCAAACGAGTCCACGCCCAAATCATTTGCTATGGCCTCCACCAATCCAGCTTCGTTCTCACCAAGCTCATTCGCATGCTCACCAAACTAAATGCCCCAATGGACCCATACCCACGCCTCATTTTCCAACAAGTAAAACAACCCAACCCCTTTCTATGGACTTCGTTAATTCGTGGTTACTCCCTTCAACGGCCATTGTTCGAGTCCATACTTCTTTATAATTCTATGAGAAGACATGGGACTGGTCCTGTCTCGTTTACGTTTTCTGCCCTGCTCAAGGCTTGTACTGCTGCTCTTGATGTTGGTTTGGGGAGGCAGATTCATGCCCAGACGATTTCTATTGGTGGGTTTACATCTGATTTGTACGTTGGTAATACTATGATTGATATGTATGTGAAATGTGGGTTTTTGGATTGTGGGCGCAAGGTGTTTGATGAAATGCCGGATAGGGATGTTATTTCGTGGACGTCATTGATTGTTGCGTACTCAAAGAGAGGAGATATGGAGTCTGCCGGTGGGTTGTTTGATGAGTTGCCTACAAAGGATATGGTGGCATGGACAGCAATGGTCACTGGTTTCTCGCAAAATGCTAGGCCCAGGGAGGCGTTATGTTTTTTCGAGAGAATGGAGAATGCGGGGATTGAAACGGATGAAGTTACGTTGGTTGGTGTCATATCAGCTTGTGCTCAACTTGGTGCGACTAAGTATGCCAATTGGGTTAGGCATGTTGCTGAGAAATCTGGGT
This sequence comes from Vaccinium darrowii, assembly GCA_020921065.1. NCBI lineage: Eukaryota > Viridiplantae > Streptophyta > Magnoliopsida > Ericales > Ericaceae > Vaccinium > Vaccinium darrowii. The sequence goes on along the minus strand of CM037158.1, from coordinate 19,651,505 downwards.
ATGGGCCGGCCAATAATGTTGCCATCGGGTCTGCATTGGTAGATATGTACTCCAAGTGTGGGGATGTGGAGGAGGCGTTTAAGGTCTTTGATAAAATGAGAGAGAGGAATGTATTCTCTTATAGTTCCATGATTGTTGGGTTCGCAATGCATGGGCGTGCCAATGCTGCAGTCCAGTTGTTTCATGAGATGGTGAAGACGGATATAAGGCCGAATGGTGTTACTTTTATAGGGGTGCTCACAGCTTGTAGTCATGTGGGTATGGTTGAGCATGGGAGGCATTTGTTCACTATGATGGAAAAATCTTATGGTGTTACACCAACTCTAGATCACTATGCTTGCATGGTTGATCTCCTTGGGAGAAGTGGGTGCTTGGAAGAAGCCCTTGAGCTTGTTAGAACTATGCCAATGGATCCCCATGGGGGTGTGTGGGGAGCACTGCTTGGAGCTTGTCGCATCCATGCGAACCCTGATGTTGCAGAGATTGCTGCTAGCCACCTATTTGAGCTTGAACCTAATGGCATTGGAAACTACATCTTGCTTTCCAACATCTATGCTTCAGCAAGAAGATGGGACGATGTTGCAAGGGTAAGGAAATTGATGAGGGAAAAAGGTTTGAAAAAGAATCCTGGGAGTAGCTGGGTTGAAGGAAAGAAAGGAGAAATACAAGAGTTCTTTGCAGGTGATATGACCCATGTGAAATCTAGAGAGATTAGGCAGGCATTAGAGGATCTTATGAATAAACTACAACTACATGGGTACGAGCCAAACCTGAGTTGTGTTCCTTATGATCTGAGTGATGAAGACAAGAAGCGCATACTAATGACTCATAGTGAGAAGCTAGCTTTGGCGTTTGGGCTGTTCTCTACAAGTGCCGGTTGCACCATTAGGATTATGAAGAATCTCCGAATTTGTGAGGATTGCCACTCGGTTATGTGTGGTGCATCTCAGATAGCAAGCAGGGAGATTGTTATTAGAGATAATATGAGGTTCCACCATTTCAAAGATGGGAAGTGCTCTTGTGGAAATTTTTGGTGATTGAAGCTGGGATCTCATTGTTGTCAATATGTAATTCTAACTTACAATAACACAAGTTATGACATCCTTTTCATGATACAATAGCTGGTGTAAGTTCTTACTGGGTAGATATGGAATCACAAATGACATTCCAATATTATCCCCAAGTTTGCTTCCTTTTGGGACATAGCTCCTAGGATGGGATGCATCAGCGGCAGTATCAATCTTCAATCAGGTATCATACTATACTCTTCTACTTATCATGCTATACAATTCAGATTGTCCTTTGCTTTCTGTTTCATGTGATTGGATAGATGATATTCTTTGTGAAAAGGAGTTTCCGTAGGATCATTTGGGTAAGTAGTACCTATTGCTAGCTCTCGCATGCTCCTCATATAGGGCTTCAAATGAGCCGAGCCGAGCTTGTGCATGTGATAAGAAAATAGACTTTATTATCTTGAGTAATATCACGACAAGCTAATAATATTTGAAGAAAAGAACATCATAGTCGAGGTTGAATATCCAAAAAATGTGGCACAAGAAATCCGGCCAATCATATGCTGTTCTATACCCTAATGGAGTTGGTAAGAAACTAACAACCAAATAATCATTACTTGGAAGACTTGGATGGACGATACAACACCAAAATAGCACAACATCAAAGAACATGCAAAACCAGAGGACTCCTCCACCGCTTGAGAAGAACCAGCTTTATCCCAACACCCAATAAAGCCAACAACTTGCAATGGAAGATTTCAGCAGTAACTAATACTTTTCTGTAGCCACCATGATTTCAAACTACCCTGATTAGGATTTAACCACTTTGATTCCTGAGAACCACAAGCTCCACAATGCTGTGGAAAAAATAGTTTCTTATACCTCCCAAACCTCTTACATTTCAGGTGAAAATCTTCAACCCTATATTCCTCTTCCTTTTCCAGACTAAATCTGTCCTCTTTAGAGCTAGTCAAGTATTATTACCCTGAATAAGAGGGTAATATTGTGGTCTTGTGCTTCCTTATGGGCTAATCTATCAACAAAATCCCTCTCCTTACCCATTTTCCAAATGGTATCTTACTATCTTGATTCTCCATCAACAGAAATAGAATATGAAAATCCATCTTCATAATCAACCGGATTGGCATCCTCATCAGATGGATCCTTGTCAACGGCCAGGTCATGCTCATATTGACCTCCTCTTCTCCATTGCTGGAAATCTCGTGTTTGAAGAAAAATCCACTCTTGCTAGAACACATCCTTTACATTCACAAGCCTGTTTAATGAAGCTTTTTACCAACTGTTCCTCCACAACTCTGACTGGATATAGTTTACCATTTGACTCCACATTTATCACCTAATTGATAACCTCCAAAATCTTGGATGAGATCTAAATCTTTCTCGCATTAAAAGATAAGCCTTTAGAGGTTGAATGAGCAAGAGTTATAATTCACCCCATAACTTCCCCATTCTGAAAAGGTTCCAAGTTCCAGCATTCTACAAATTTAGGGGAACTCCATAGCAATTAAGCCATACCATTTGCGAAAATTTCATCATGGGAGGTGGTTACAGTGAAGCCCATGTTCCTTGAAGTGTTGTTAGTAGGCTGTTTCTTCAACCATTTTTTTGGCTCCAAAGGAGGTTATTCAACGGCTATTTTGACTCAGTCAACATGGGAAATGCTGAGGCAGTTTAGCAGCACAATTCCAGGCCCAAATTGGGCCTATAAATACAAGTTTCAAAGGCAAAATCCGGGCTCCTACGCCAAGAATCCAGCATTCACTTTATTTGAATTGGTCCAGCACCATTAGTTCTTTAGTTTCCTTGTTCACTTACTCAACCTGTATGAGCGTGGTTCCCATTTTAAGCCTAGTTAGTCTAGCATTTTCCATGTAATTACTACTTTAGTTCCATTTCCACAATACGTATGTTATTTCCATAGTAATGATCTCTTTTTCACAAGTTTTCAAGAGCCTTTATGTGACACCCCATTAAAGTCCCACCTCGGTGGGATTTTAGAAAGTGTTATAATATATAACGAAATGCTACGAGCCATTGTATAACTTGAGGTTAACCTTTTAGCCATGTGGTTAGACTAAGAGTTTGTAGGTCAGCTCACGCGGCTCGTTACAGGTGGTATCAGAGTACAACCGCTGTTTACATGGTGAGGGCCACCTCTAGAATATGTATGAGCCACCTCTTGATTCCTGGAATTGGAGCAAAGTGCTACACCATTGCCACCGGGGGAAAGGTTGCTGGGTCAATGCAACGAGGATGTTGCATCATAAGATGGGGAGATTGTGACACGCCATTGAAGTCCCACATCGGTGGGATTTCAGAAAGTGTTATAGCATATAATGAAATGCTACGATCTACTGCATAACTCAAGGTTAACCTTTTAGCCATGTGGTTAAGGAGAGTTAGCAGGTCAGCTGGTGCCGGTCGTTACAATTTGCCTCCAAATAGCATTGAAATTCACTTAGGCTTAGTTTTTCATTTGATTTTAGCAACTCAGTTGCTAAAATCATGATTTTGAAATAAAAAAATGAAGTGGTTCCGTGTATCGTTTTTCGATTTTTTTCGCACCAAATTAAAGTACTCCTCGTGTACTTTAATTCGGTGTGAAAAAAATCGAAAAACGATACATGGAACCACTTAATTTTGTGATTTGAAATAGCTATGATTTTAGCACCTGAACTCATTTGCTAAAATCATGGTTGATTTTAGCAATTGAGTTGCTAATATCAAACGGAAAACTAAGCCTTAAACACAAGAACCGTGGCAATTGGATGCCGTCTGAGAAAACTTGTGTTAGAAGATACCGATTTGCCTTGTTTTAGCTACGGCTGATCATATGAGTTTCTCTCATTATTTTCACAAGTTTTAAGGAGCATTTGCCTCCAAATAGCATTGAAATTCACTTAAACACAAGAACTGCAACAATTGCTTGTGTTACAACTTACAAGTTACCGATTTGCCTTGTTTTAGCTACGGTTGATCGTATGAGTTCCTCTCTATTTCCATCTGTCAACAACTGTTGAGAAATATTGAAGTACGCTTCGTTGAGGCAAAGCAAGAACCACCTTGTGGCCTGCCCCACCCCTAGGTCACACAAACCATAACATTAGAAGTCAGATCAAGGAGCCCGCGCCTACTCAAACATTGGATCATATTTCGGTCCTAGGACACACGCTGGCAACTGCTCACGCCTTTGCCGCAAAGGAGGATAAAAGTGAGGCTCAAGCTCATTAGCTACGGTAAATAAAGGAGCTCGAACGATCCGTTAACGAGCGAAGCTTCTAGATATTCGCAAACAGCTCAGTGCGTCTACAGCCCTATCCTCTTATATGATTGGCGTGAGCAGTGAACAGTAAAAAAGAACTCTGAGGATACAGTTGGTATGCCTAACCTACTGATTGCTAGTAGCATCATGATGCTTCTTAATTAGTAAATTGTATGTTATTTGATGTGTAAGGGTGTTAACCAACCCTAACACATGAAACCTTCATTTATATTATAAGACGACTAGATACATTACGTAGCTAGCCAATGTGGGACAAGTGCTAATAAGCTATTTTAACACTCCCCCTCAAGCTGGAGAATAAATATCACAAAATCCCAGCTTGTTACATAAAAACTCTAAACGCGGTTTAAACAAAGGTTTGGTGAAGATGTCAGCCAAATGAGCTCCTGTAGAAACGAATAGAGTAGATAACTGCTTGCGACCTAGCGTTGTTGTAGTTAGCGTCGCCCTAAGCGTAGGGCTAGGTCGTCGTTGGCATAGTAACCCGGCAAGACCGGGGTCGATTTCCACAGGGACCAAATGCGACCGGCATGAGATTGACTTGCGATGAGAGTTTTCGGCGTTAAGACGGCCAACTTTTTGGTTTGGTTTGTTTGTGGAATTCTCTCTTTACCTCCTAATTTAGTGAAAACGGAATTTGACTAGAAAATTAAACAAGGGCTCGGTTAGGGGTTCAAACTACCTATGACTTAGCTTCTTTCACGTTTCTCAACGATAACTCAAGTGAGAGTCGAATTACTCGCTCACACTCGGGATATTTAACAGTGAAAATCAAGTTTGACAAAAGATGGGGCTTGGTAATGGAAAGCAATCTCATTGAGGCATTTTATCAAACACCTAGTGTGCCATGGTTCTAAGCATTGTGTGTGCCAATATTTTGTCTACACCCAATCAAAGAGATAAACAACACCATGTTTTGATCATAAATAAGAGAGAGCTATACATTCACAAACCCGTATTTAGCCCGAAATGATGAGAAATCGTGAAATCCCCTAAGTCATGGGATAGAAATCACCCCATGCCAAGCCTAATAAACTACTCACACATGATTAAGCTAGACATTGAAGAAAAACGTAGAGAAATAAAAATCATGACGAAAATGAAAATAAAATACGGATTTATATAGATTAGAGAGAGTACAACATTAATAAAGAGCAAATACCTTGAATCTAAGTAGAATACCGTGAATCCTAGAGAGAAGGTGGAGCAAAACCCCAAAGAAAATGAAAGGGAGGTAGAGAGAGAAAGTGTCTGATAAAGAATGACCTAAAAAAGGTGCCAAAGGAGTATAAATAGGCCCCCCAAAAAGTTACACAAGTTGTCTAAAACAGCTGTCAAAATCTGCGCGAAGCAGCGTGGTATCGATACCCCCGCGATCGGGTATTGATACCAGTGGGTTCTGTTTTCTTCTTGTTCAACTGGTATCAATACCCCGTTTCTGGGTATCAATACCAGTAGGCTCTGATGACTTGGGCTTGATTTTGAGCCTTTTCTCGGCCTTCGAGTGCCTCGGGTCATCTTCCAAAGACTTGATCACTTCAAATATGACTTGGGGAGGATTCCCCTAGGCCTTGCACATACTCGGCTACCTCCGGGTACTTCCGGGGATTATTGAGAGCGTCCGGCTACTCCATTTGCTCCATTTTCCTACAACTCAACAAAAACACGCTTCGCGTAAAATCAAGATAAAACAAGGATTATATGCGTGCGAGTGTGCCAAAACAACGGGAATTAGGCACCCAAATATGCAATGTAGTGTGCCTATCAATAACACACCACCATTTATCTTCTCATGAACAATGTGACAATCAACTTCTATATGTTTCATTCTCTCATGGAATACTGGATTTGAAGCAATATGTATTGCCACTTGATTATCACATTACATAGGAATAGGTAACTCCAATTCAAAACCTAACTCCTTGAGTAAAACTCTCAACCACACAATCTCACAAGATGTGTGTGCCATGGCTCGATACTCCGCTTCTGCATTGGACCTTGCAACCACTGTTTGTTTCTTGCTTTTTCATGTGACCAAATTGCCTCCAACAAAAGTACAGTACCCAGTAGTGGACCGTCTATCAGATGGTGTTCCTGCCCAATCAGCGTCGGTAAAGGCTTCAATACACAAATGTCCATTAGACCGATAAAACAGACCACGTCCAGGATGAGCCTTAAGATATTTCACAATACGAAGACAAGCTTCCTAGTGTGGAAGTCGAGGAGCTGACATAAATTGACTCACCACACTGACAGCGAAAGAGATATCAGGACGTGTATTGTAATTTAGTTTACTAACTAAGTGACGATACCGGTCTGGATGAGGAAATATCTCCCCTTGATCAACACAAAGTTTCACATTAGGATCCATTGAGGTCTCTACATGCTTTGCTCCCAACAAACCAGTCTCTTCAAGAATATCCAATGCGTACTTCCGTTGGGATTAATTAATTCCATCATTGGATCTTGCTACCTCAATACCTAAAAAATACCGTAGCTTACCCAAATCTTTAGTATGAAATTGACGTTGTAAGAACTGTTTCAACTCATCAATACTTTTCTGATCATCTCCAGTAATCTATGAAGCATGGATACGGATACGATACGATACGGATACGCGATTTTTCCAAAAAGTCGGATACGATATGTTAGGGGATATGTTGAATATAAAAATATAAAAATAAATATATTATAACTATATATAATTTTTAGTTCCTAAAATTTCATTAGACAAGTTCACCATTACAACACAAAAAAAAACTAAAAAAACCCTGAAAAACGTATCCGAATACTCTAAAAACGTATCCGATACGTATCGGGAGCGTATCGGTAACGTATCGGAGCGTATCCAAAACGTATCCGAATAATAAAAATTTAATCTAAATTACGGATATTCTAGAAAACGTATCCGATACGTATCGGGAGCGTATCCAAGCGTATCCGTATCCGATACGCGATATGGAGGTCAAAATAGAGTATCCGTGCTTCATAGCCAGTAATAATGATATCATCTACATCCATAATCAACATTATTTTCCCATGCTCTAACTGAAGAGAGAAAACAGAGTGATCCGATTGAGATCGACGCATACCAAACTGCAGCATAGCATCACTAAACCGACCAAACCAAGCTCGAGGGGACTGCTTCAGACCATATAAGGCTTTGAGAAGACGACAAACCCGAGAACGCTCCCCCTGAGCAACAAACCCAGGAGGTTGCTCTATATAGACCTCCTCGAGCAGATCACCATGTAAGAAGGCATTCTTGACATCCAATTGAAATAAAGGCCAACCTAGATTAGCAGCAAGAGAAATAAGAATCCGAATAGAGTTCATCTTGGCAACTGGGGAAAAGGTCTCTGCATAATCAACCCCATATGTCTGTGTATAGCCTTTGGCCACAAGGCGGGCCTTATATCGCTCAACAGTGCCATCCGAATGATACTTGACTGTGAATACCCAACGACAGCCAACAGTAGTTTTACCAGCAGGAAGAGAAACCAACTCCCAAGTGCCATTATGATGAAGAGCAGACATCTCAGCCTCCATAGCTTGCCGCCACTTAGACACAGATAAAGCCTCTTGAACAGTGTTAGGAACGAAAACAGAAGAGATCGAAGTAGTAAAAGCATGAAGGGACGGTGACAAATGATTATAGGAAACAAACTGAGCAATAGGATGTATAGTGCATGACCGAATACCTTTACGATGGGCAATAAGACGATCAAGGTCGTCGAGATCCCGCAACGGAGGAGAAGATGGAGCGGTGGGCGAAGGTGGGACTGTTTGTTCAGATGGCTCTGATACCATGTTATTTGAGAGAGAGAGAGAGAGAGAGAGAGAGAGAGAGAGAGAGAGAGAGAGAGAGAGAGAGAGAAGTGTAAGGGTGTTAATCAACCTTAACACATGAAACTTTCATTTATATTATAAGACGACTAGATACAGTACTTAGCTAGCCAATGTGGGACAAGTACTAATAAGCTATTTTAACATTGTATTTGCAAAGCATTGATAACTTGAACTCTTAATTCTGTAATTTGGATCATCTGTGAATTGTATTTATATTTTGGAATCTGCCAAGCTTTTTTTTTTGGTAAAGGTTGGAGCCAAACTTAACTAGGTGTTCTCTAATTTACTGGTATGTTTTTGCTTGTTGCTCACTGATCTTTCTTTCCTAACCACTTGTGGCGAGGCAAAATTGGTGACAAAACGAAGCCCTCGTAGGATGACATTTCTTTTCTTGCAGCCTATCCGTATGTGCACTGATGTGACTCTATTCTGATGCTTTTCTCTTTGTTGACGCCAATCAAATGGATAGCTGTGGGTGGGTACTGGGGGGTGGGGATTGAATTCTTTTGTTTCTTCTGTGGAGTAATTTGTCAGTAGTCAGTAGAGCTGAGGAAAAAACATGAATCTCGAGTGGTTCTTAGAGTAATAAATCTCATGGATTGAACTTTTCTTTTGATAATGCATCGAAAAAAAAATATTGTTGGATGGAAACTAGTTGCACTTTTGTCTTGTTTGGCTTTCAGTTCTTGTACGGGTTATCAATTCAACTGCTCTGTTTCTCTTATTCATGGAACAAATACAGCCTTTATTCAGGTTGAGTATATTAGAGGGTGATCCAGCTACTAAAGGCCTAATCTATTCTTCTTCATAATTTTTTGGTTGGTTGTCCTACCAAATGAATTAGATTTGCTCTTGACCATTTGTTAGTGCTCTATAACAGGTGCCGCCCAGGCACTATGGAGTTGGAAAATGAGAAGATGTCTTAACAGACAGTTGTCTAGAAGAATGAAGTGTTGCAGAAAGAAATTGGATAATTGTGCTCAGTTACGAGCAGGGTTAATTGTGGTATGGGGAAACATAACGGTATCGGTGGATATCGGACAATATCTTATTGGAAGTCCAAAATCCTGTAACGTAATGGCTGATGCGATACGTAACGGCCTTTATTTAAAACCCCGGTTACGAGTGAATCAATATAGACCCGAGTTTATATACTGGACTGTCCAACCAAAGGGCATATCATATATTGTTGACAGCTGTCTGGTATCACACTGTATCACGGCTGCTTTGACTTGGTGCTGAAGATAACCACTCCATCTAACAATAGTTTCAGCTCCAATGCTGTTTCTTTGGAAGTATGCTGGTGCTGACATTCTCATTTTTGTTGCTAGAGAGCGTTCTTCTGGTAAGCTCAAATGTGTCTAAAGTGTGTTGGCAAAATATTGTGATACTTATTTGTTCCATGATTTTGTGATTTTCGCTCTCTCATTAGTCTGATAAGTTTGAATTCTATGAAGTTCGTGGAGGAAGGAAAGATGGAAGGACCTCTCGAGAATCAGATGATCTCCTGAATCTCCCTCCCCCTTCTGCCAATGTCCAATTACTTGTGCAAAGTTTTTCCAGAAAGGGCCTATCACTTGAGACTTGGTCACTCTCTCAGGTTGGTCTACCAATCCTTCATGCTTCTGAGTAGAGTGATCTCTCCAGTTTCACACACTGCATTTGTTTCGCGAACAATGTTTAAAGAAACGTTTGTGCATTTTCTGGTATTCAGTCAACAAAACAAAATTCAACCAAAAAGTAGGCATATTTAGGCAGAAACTTTTGTCAAGTAAGGAGGGATGCCAGTCTTACCGATGCCACAACCGATGCTGCCACCAAATCACAACAACTGATACCACTGCCACTACCGCCACTATCACCCCATCCTCCAATGCGCCACTGCTGCCACCCACTGCCCTACCACACCCACAACCACCAATCCCATCATTTCCAGGTCTCAAACTAAACACGTGAAAACGTTTTTGCGGGAAGATTTTTTTCCCACAAAATATTTCAGCTGAAACAAGCAGAGCGTTTATTTCCTAAGGCCGAAAAGTTCTTTACTTACTCATGCAGGACACTGGACACCTAAAGGAGTTTTTCACTGTTCATCACTTCTTGGGAGGCACATTAATTTTAGCAAAACCGGGATGCTAGATCCAACAATGGATTTCCACTCAGCTCAGAAGTTAAAGAGGCAATTGTATCAGTGTAGGCCAAAAAAGAGGCAACTTTTAAGGGCAGATTTACCCCAACCAGGTTAGACAGCAAATATTATGATGGACTAGTGCAAAGCAAAGGATTATTCACCTCTGATCAGACCTTGTTAATGAATGCCACTTACTAGAAAGCATGTGATAGCCAATGTGGTTCGGCCAGTCACTTGGAAGAAGTTTATTGAGGCAATGGAAAGATGGGAGAAATAGAGGTTCTAACAGGACAACTTGGACAAGGGGGCACATGGATTACGACCATATAATACATATAATACTTAGGTGGTGCTGTGGTGACGGCCTTTCCTCGAACCGGGCATTCCACAGTGGGTTGGGAGTCCCTATGGTCACTCCTAGGGGGTTGCTATGCTGGTTTCCCCATCCCACCGTTTTTCTTGATAAAAAAAAGGACAACTTGGAGAGCATGCCAATTGATGGAAAACTCGGTTTTGCTCCCATCTTTATTATTTTGAATTGGAAACGTTAACCATTGTCTTGTTTCTGGAACAATCTATATTTGGAATCATATACATTTAAGTAGAGTTCATTTTCTTTCTTTTGGTTCTCTCTCTCATGTTCTGTACTTACATTTATTGACTTTTATTCGGGCTACCGAAACATAGCCCATGTTTGTTACCACAAAGAATTTAGATTGTTAGATTATGATATCTAACTATTTAGTTGGAAAAGTTAAATTAAGTTACTAGTGTATCTTTGGTACACTTTTTTATTAGAATAAAAGTTTAAATTGTTTGGGTAAATAAGTTGAACCATAACTTGTTACTATCATAATTGTCTGATAACAGTTTTAGGGAAGAACTCTTGAATTAAGTGCTTTCCCCCTCATGTTTATATGACTAATGAACAATAAAATTACAAATGGAAGCTTAAAATAATTTTAATTTTTAGTGAAATAAATGACAAAATCTAAATAAGTGATTAGTGGCGATTGCTGCTAAACGCTATACATCAATATTTTTAAGGAAATAAGCTTAGATAAGTTAATGTAAAGAAGAAAATCAACGTAAAGAAGAAACGAATGCACAAAAAGCAGAGCACATACAACAACAAACAATTGAATGCTACAAGTGATGAACGACTTCCTCGACTGAAAGGTGAGCAACGGGGTCATGCAATGCATAGTATAATACAACAACATGCAAAGCAGAGCACATACAAGTGATGAACGACTTCCTCGACTGAAAGGTGAGCAACGGGGTCATGCAATGCATAGTATAATAATCATATAAATATTAACTGACGTAAAACTTTATGAATTCTTTCATTTATTTATTCTTAAAAAATAGCATCGTGCATCAATACACTTAGTTAATAACTTGATATTTTCAAAGACCTATATATAAAAGAGATAATGTGGCTTGCACATTTTTGCGCATTTTTGGACCAAAAAGCCCCGCTTCTTTGGCTGTGGATGCCCCCTACAATATTGCAGTTAGGTGATGCTATTGTGGAGTTAGTTTGCTGCTGTATTTACGGATATGGGAAGTGTGCCACCCAATTGGAGGCCTGTTTTGGATGAGGAGAGTGGGGACTCTGATCCCTTAACTAGGTCAGAATTCAGTGGTATGCCAGCTGACCCAACAAATCCAACGGTCTGGTGTAGTCGGAAGTGCAATAAACTAAAACCACATTGGTGCCATCATTGTTCTGTTTGTGAGTCGTATATTCAAGTCTTCACCAGATTGAATTCCTTTTCCCTTGGTTTTAAATTGAATTTTGTTTCGGGTAGGAGGTGTGTGCTGAAAATGGATCATCATTGAGTGTGGATTGTCAATTGTGTCGGGGCCTTGAAGTACAAGTATTTCCTTCTTTTTCTGGTATGATGATGTCTTATCATCGAAAGATTGGTTATCTAAAGTGCTTGCAGTTGATTTCGTTCGTCTGAGGAATCACATTCTTTTTGAAAAGAAGACTGTTGAGTAGTTAGTCCTACTAATATATTTACCAAAAACAGAGATAGTCCTATGCTGGTGACAAATGTTCCTATTTTAAGCTTCCAATAAAGATGCACATGGGAAACACTGTATCAGGTACGACATACATGCTACAGTTTGCAGAACTTCTCTATTAGCCTTACTAGCACACTGATCAGTTTTTTAAGTTATTTCCGGATGGTTCTCTCTTCCACTCCCTCAACCGACTCACGGCTCTCTTCTATGAAGATTGTATTAAGATATTGCATGGAATAGTAGGTCATCAGACTACCTTGAACAAGGGAGGTCAAATTAATAAGTTCATGTACTCCCTCCGTCCCTTAAAGTTTGACACTTTCGGGAGTGCGTGTTATTTTTAAATTGCCTATATCTTTCAATTCATAACGTTTTATGTGATTTTCATAACTTTGTTTAAAAGAACTAATTGAAATCTATCAAACTAGATCCATATTGCTTATATAAAACATTATAGATTAAAAGAAATAATCAATTTTTTCATAGGGCTGGAATAGTGAAAGTGTCAAACTTTAAGGGACGGAGGGAGTATATAGCTAGCTTACAGTTGTTAAGCGAGATGTTTTTTTTGCTTAGGAGAGGGTGTTGTTATTTGTCATGTGCGTAAAGGCTCCCAGTTCTCTTTTTAGGGACATTAATTTCTTGTCAACATCCAATTGGCATGTTGAATACAAAGGTAATTGCATTACTTTGTTGACGCAGTTCTATACGTTTTTGAAAACAAGTCTTGCGACTTTATCACTATTATCGCATTTCATAGCATTCTTTAGTGATGGAGAGAGACCTGGGACTCTAGGGGTGGTTGCTACCACTTTTCTTGCCTTTTTTTTTTGAAAGGACACTTTTCTTGCCTTTGGTGAGGTCTAATTAGGCTACTTTCTTTTTTTTACATTTTTCCCTTTTTGCTGGCACATTCTATATATTCCCTTCATCCCATATTTGCTGTTCACCTTCACTATTCACTACACCTCAAAAAATTGGTTATAATTTCAATGGATAATGTTATATATATTTAATATGGATCTCGTTTGATAGTTCTCGATGAGTACTATTAAACAAACTTTTCAAAATTGTAAAAAACATTATAGATTGAAAGATATAAGCAATTGAAAAAAGGCCCCCGTACCCGTAAATGGACAAGAAATTTGGGATGGAGGGAGTAACTATTTCCTGTTCTATCCACAGTGTTAAACCTAGCTTTTGCATTGAGTGTGTGTGGTTTTCTAATTATGCACATCTCATTGATGGCTGCTAATACCACAATTATTGAGGTATTGCCTTCTCCAAAACTCTACGTGTTCATTTCATATAATGTCATCTTTCTAGCCCTAGCCTCTAATTCATTTGCGTGAAAGAGTCTTGCTTGCCAGAAATGATTTTGCTTGAGTTCTTTTATAATTAGCCAAATGGCTTTTCACTTTCGCCAATCTATGTAGGAGAACAAGGTGCTTTCCTTGAATCAAGCTGAGGGAAGATCCCAAAATTTGCTCAAATTGAAACCTAATGATGATTTTTTCTTCTTTTTTTCACTGCAAAATGTCGGCCCTAATGGAGGAAAAACAATGTGGATTTTCTTGATAGACTAGCATTGTGGAGTATGAAAGAAAGTAGTGCCTATTTTTCCTGTTACAATAATATCAGGGAAGCGTTCCATTTTATCTTGACGAGGGAAAACATCTCAGTAAAGCACTTCTTATAACGGTCTAGCTGGCGTGGATTTTTCTGGATAATTGTTTTATATTCTGTCCAGGCATATGAGAAGAGGTCAACTTCAAGATCGCGATATGAGCTTGGTTGGAAGAGGAACTTTGAACAAGTTGGTTCATTATGCAATGAATTGCCATTTGGTACCTTAATTTATTGGAATTTACATGAAATTGGTTACCCAGTTGGCACACTACTCTTTCTTTTGAAGCTTGCAAGAATTTGTCAAAAATAAGATTTTGACAGCTAAATGTGAAGAAAGATGTGAACTGTTAAGTAATGCTTGATAAGAGTAATATCATGTTGGCATATATACCTCTTGAATGTGTACCAAAGTCTGAAGGAAGTATTAGTGTTTGGTACTCCCTCCGTTCCAAATTGTCCTTTTTTGGTTTCCGTGCATTTTGCACGCAAAATTTAATGTATTAGCATTCATTTTTTTTCAAAAATTTTTACACCAATCTAAAGATATTGTTGAGTAGAAAAAATTGGTGTAAATGTTTTTAAAAAATATTCTCATAAACACATCATGTTTTGCATGCAAAATGCATATTTTCCCTAAAGGGGCAAGCAATATGGGACGGAGGGAGTAAAATGGGTTTTCCATAAGGCTGCACAGGTTTGGAACTCTGGAGAAAGGGCATATTCTCTCAACGGGAACTGCCCCTTTGTACTGTGATGGCATGACTAAAAAAGATCCCCACCAATCAGTCCCAGGTCACCCTTTCAAATTGAATTGGTTTGTTCAAGTTGTATCTGAGCTTAATTCTGTACCATAAATGGAAATCTCAGGTTGCTTAAGAAAAGTTTGAAGTTCAATTTTTTTCATTGTTCATATGATGTATAATATGCTTCGTCTGTTAGTTGTCCCAAAGCTAATCCTAGATGTGAGAATTGTGTGTTCCTATTTCTTGTCTTCAGCAGTCTGGGTCAGCATTGTGCAATGTCATTGCTTGCGTTTGGGCGCTCTTTGCTAGGTGAGTTTGTGTTTTTTGATCTTGTACTTTTTACTCTTAAATTTGTTTCTTTTACAAGTTCTTGCTTTCAAATTCGTTTCTTTTTACATGGCTATACCTTTTCTTCATCCGATCTAGTTCGTTGAACTGAATTTAAAGGTTTGTTGAGTCTAGATGAGAGAGAAACTGCTAAAGAGATAGAGAGAAGAGAAGACAGTGATTTATGTCACTGACCCAGCTTCTTTTGATCTGTTTATCCCCTGTTTTGTTGTGAAATTTGAAAGGTTTCTCTGAATACAATTGTCTGAAATTGGTTGTGAGTTTTTTTGGGTGCAGAAGAATTTGTTGAGGTTCAGACCTGTAGATCGCTGGCAACCTGCATTTGCGTGTTGTTCGACGTTCAGTTAGCGTATTGATGTCCAAGGCGGCAAAGAACAAGGAGAAGAGGAGAAGGATATTTGAGTGAATAATGGATAAGGAGAATTATCCAATTGGAGCCGAGCATTATACTTTGTACGAGGAGGTAGGGCAGGGTGTGACCACTTTCCTTTGTCACTCCCTTTGTATCCTGTCTGACGAGATTGTCGCCTCAAAATTCTCAATTTTGAACGTAATAACAATGATCTGGTACGTGTCAACGGAATGTCTATATTTTGGCTGTTAATGTTTAGATTTTGTTTTTAATATCATTTTAGTTTTGTTGTTTGTGGAATAAATTGAATCTGGAAGATGTATGCAGTGGAAGATCTCTGTTTGTTTTACATCGACCATTTCAGAAATTTGACGCTACCAGAAACTGGTTTGAATTATTTTAATCTAAGTTCTTAGTTTCTCTAATCTGGTAGTCATTTTTAGAAGTAATTCTATTTCTACTTAATGTGTGGTTTGATCTTGAGTTTTTCCACAAACGATAAAAAAAGGGAATCTATCTCCTACGAAAATGCTAAACGACTTTTGATTAAGCTTTTTTATTCAGATGATGAGAACCAATTTCTGTGTCTTCTTTACTTATTTTTGATTTAGATAGAGAGAAGAGCTAAGCTGTTTATGATTTATTCGGTCCATATGAATAAATATGAAAGTGAGCGTGGTAGATTTTTAATTCTATTTGAAATGAGGGACATGAGCTAGCCTGGGATCTCTGGGAAAGATTAGATTAATCATATTTAAGATTACATTCGCTATGACTAATTATGGGGTCATCCTTAATTGGGGATTCCGTATGCTGATATGCACGAGGCTAATGCTAACGAGTGATTCATGGGAAATCTAAGGTATAGAGTGTAAAATAAGGTAGTTTTCGTAGATTGTGAGATTGAGGTAGTTTTCATTCATTGGAAGAGTAATTCATTAGGAGTTGACGATCTCTAGATACGCTATATGAATTTATCAACTAACTAATTAGATTCAATTGATAATTTGAAGAAGTCTTATAACAGTTCGGCCATTGTATTCAATCTCCCCTTGCATTTAAATATATCTTTCATTTGTGTCTTTCATAGTATCACAAATCTTTCTGAGTAATATTCCCGGTGCTGTTATGGTAAGTTGTTATTTATTATATAACTATATAGAGGGTACCTTATATTTTACGAAAGATTGGAACTATCATGGTTTGAACTCAAACCAAATCCTTGTTGACTGAACTTTTCCTGTTTTAGTTTTTGGTAAGAAATATTGTTGGTTTCTTTGTTTAAAAGTCCCCTTGATTCCTTATATCTAATTGTCCAGAAATCTGGAATGATTCTTGTGAACAAGTGAGTCATTGCTCATTTGTTATGTTTTCTGATAAATTTGAGGGTCATTCTGATAGTGGGGATTAGAATTCAAAAGTAACACCATCCCTCAATAACTGGTTGCACCACCTTCAGTCTACTTACCTTTTTAATAATCTTATTAAGTTCGTTAGTGGCTTTTGATCAAACATATTTCCTTCTTTTGAAAATCACATTGATTTCTGCTAGCATTAATAAGTTTTTAGTTTTTTATATGTTATTATAATCCGCAAAGATTTTACCTTCTTGAATATGGCATTTCTTTAAAAAAGCAATTAAGTAAGTTAAAAGGGGATCTGTAAATGAAGTAAGTGAAATGATTGACGGACATATAAACGTCAATTACAAGGGCGGACATGGTTTGCTTGGGTGCTTATGTTTTTCTAATTAAGAGCCGTTGTCTCAAAATAATAGTTTACGGTATTTGTTATTAATTGCAAGGTTTTACGTCATACATGAAGAGGAGGATTGTGGAGGCCTTGCACTGGGAAGAGATTCAAGGATCACATGGAGTTCACAAAGCTTAAAAGTTAAAAACAAATCAGGAAGGAGTTGATCCAGATGATGTATGTTCTTAAGTTACCTATGAGAAAGCCTTCCAGTTTTTATGACGCATTGAACTGTAGGTATGTTGGTTTCGTTACAGTTTGGACTTTGGAGTAGAGAATGAGATTGTCTTACAAGTGTGGGCTAAGGGTACTCGTATCCTGTCAAATGACATGGAGCCAGTTTCCGCTATCTGTTCAAAGATTGTATCACTGGCGAATGAGTTCAAGCTTAGTCGGATGCCTATGGAGGATGAATTTGCCGATTGGCAAAGACAAAAGTAGGATCTTTACTTGGAGAACTTGCACGTCTCTCAAAGCTTCTCAGGTTAATTACATTTTCTCTTCTCTGCTGTGACTTTGCTATTGGCACTTGAATTATTATTTCTCAACCCACAACCTACTGTCTTAATTAACCAGAATATTCTTATTACCAAGGCAAATAATACGAAAATTTTGGCTTTGACTGAATATGGGCACAAAAATGGAGGGCCACCCTTTGTTTCTCTAGTTATACGGGTTTAGGATTTGGCTATTTCCATAGATAAGCAAAGGCGGTAGCCGATCGGTAGGGCTGGCCCTTATATTTCGGAGCCTAAGGCAAAGTTCAAAAATAAATAAGACCTTATTTTTTACAAAAACATATTAAGTAGAAAAATGAACTTTTAAAAAATAAATGCATGTATTCAACACAAAAAAAGAAAACCGTAAATAAATAAAAATAAAATCAATAAATGAACTTTTACTTTCTGTTCAACGAAAAAAGAAGAAGATGAGAGTTTGTAAACCACAATTTCTCCAATACAAAGAATGGGAAAAGATGCATCAAAACTTTCTAATGCACCGCGTCTGATTTTGCAAGTTAAGTCGCGGTGGTTAAAATGGTCTATTAGAAATGATCCCTTTTTTTTTTTTTGTGTGTGTTTTTGTTTAAAAAAAAATATTAAAAATAATAGAGGGCTCCAAGTTTTTACACGAAGCTTAAGGCAATAGGCCGACAATCTTATAAGCTTTAGTTCAGGTTCGGCCCTGCTCGTGGTGGACTGATCCCGTGATCCGTGTGGCAAATTAAATTTCCGCGGTGATTGCATGCCGTGCATTGCCACGATGAACCCTTGAAGGATTTTTGTACTGTAGGTGTCAACATCTTAGAAGGCCATGTGTGTTGGCCCACATCAGCTTTCGGATCCGGTTACTTTCCACCGAGTACATATAATTTCCAGTAGAAGCACTCGGTAGCACGAGCCAAACTTAAATCTTTCACACTCCACCATCTTCAAATTTAACGTATAATTTGGTGTTTTCAGATTTTCAACAAAACACACACATAAATACGGCGCATACACTATGGTAAGTATTTATGTGAGGTTTAATAAGCCTCAAAATTTTCTTTCAGGGAAAATTTTGGAAAACCCAAGCTTAATCATGAACTCAACGAGAATGTAGATGCTAAGTGTCTTAAGAGTACTATGTGGTCGTGCAACAAGAGTATTGAATAATTAGACACAATAGTATCACCCATTATTATTAAAGAATTATTCTAAAATCCATTATATACTTCTATAAAAGGTCCACTCCACTTCACCTTTTTAAAAAGCCCTGTGTTCACTCTAGTGAATTTTGTAAAGCTTGAGGTCCACTTCTTATTTTTCATTGGATAAAAATGTCCTTAAGACAAGTTGTTTCTTTAATTTGTTAAAACGGACTTAGAAACATACACAGGTAGGGAGAGGGAGAGGGAGATCGAGTAAGGCTTAGTTTTCCATTTGCTAAACTGGACATTTGTTAAAATCAAATAGGTGATTTTAGCAAATGAAGTGGGGAAGTAATTTTATCTCCAATGAATCTGGACATTTTAGCAAATGGAAAACTAAGCCTAAGAGGTTGAATCTGGACATTTTAGCAAATGGAAAACTAAGCCTAAGAGGTTTCGACTGTTCTTCTCTTAGAGGGAGAGGGAGAGGGAGGGGTAAGTTTGTAATTTGAAAAGGCGTGTGGACCTGTTTGGTTCTTTTTACTTCTTTGCAATGGAAATAATTGTGTGCGAGCGTGCCAGAGAGAGTTTCAATCTCCTCCCTCAGATTAACTTTGGAAAAACCAAATCTAATCAGGCGATTGTGTTTTATTGGTTCAATTACCTCAATTAAGAGGATTTTTTCAACAAGTGAAGAAATGAAACCAACAAACTTAGGAAATCGAAGAACAAAAAGAAACAAGATACTTCGATCAATGAATCAAAGGTAAACTTATTTCGAAATTGTCTCCAACTTCAGATACAAGAACTTCAAACTGGTGATTGTTACAGGAACAATCGAGATTAATCCTAAACTACTTCCTAAACTACTTCGAACTGACTTCGAGATCCTAAAACTACTTCGAACTGAGTTCGAATTCCTAAACTACTTTGCCAATGAACAAACCAAGCATCAGTTTTTTGATAGCTGTTTGTTGAAGATTTGTCCGGGGGCTTTTCACTCTTCAATTTCTTCTATTTATAGACGCTGCTTGCAATTTGAACTTCCCGCTCAATGAATTTGAACATTGGCTTGTTTCGAACTCCAACTTCCATTAGCAGTTGCTTTCTCCTCCACGTTTGAACTTGAATCTTTCTAATTCTTCCTCCAGAAGCTTTGATTTTG
This sequence comes from Vaccinium darrowii, assembly GCA_020921065.1. Classification (NCBI taxonomy): domain Eukaryota; kingdom Viridiplantae; phylum Streptophyta; class Magnoliopsida; order Ericales; family Ericaceae; genus Vaccinium; species Vaccinium darrowii. Next base: position 19,631,555 of record CM037158.1, on the reverse strand, counting down.
AATCTGTGCAGTTTATTTAAACAAATTCGAATGACTTGTACGTTAAAGTGAATAACTGCCTCTTAATGAGCACTCCACGTGTTATAACTGCCAATTTGCTTTGTTTCCCAAGTTCACACGTGGAGTTCATATGTTTAGAAGTTAATATCATGGCTTCGAAACCACCCTTCACGTCAGTAATGGCTTGTAACTGCCAATAACTGTTTTTCATCTTTAACCATAATACGACATCGTATTGAGCCATTTATATTCCTTTAATCCAGTGTGTCTTTATCAACAGGTAATTGCCAACGTTTGGCATTTTCAATTACGTGTCAATCGATTATTGGATTTGTTAATTTTATATGTAAACATACCCCCCACATTAACATCTTTGTTCAAGGGATTTGAATAAGTGTTAATGTGCCCTTTGCCGCTTCGAATTCCTGTCAACTTCCAAAGCAGAAGTTATTGGCAGTTCTCACCACTTCCAATGATGCAGTTGGAATTGATTTCTACGGTCCTTGTGAGAGGTTCATGGAAAATGGGCGGTTAACACCCACGTTCTTCCCTTACAAAATTTGAATCGTTTCGAATTCAGATTTTAAGCTTATAAAAGCACTCAACTACTGGTAAAAAATGAATCACCAATTTTCACTTTGAACTTGCTTTTATCTCCTTAAGCTAAACTTAACCATGGTCAACGTTTCTGACACCCAAAATGCCTTCGAACACTTGGTTATTCAAGACCAAAACCCTACTAATACCAGAAATGCTGTTACACCAATTGTTGGTGAAATTCGAAGGGATCGTTCATTTGTTTTGGTTCAAGTAGAGGATTCTGAACCTACTGATCCATGGAACCCTCCCACTTCTCCTTCTTTCAAACCCTTTCTGTGGGGTTTACCATCTGAGATAGTGGTGGTAAAAATGGATGACCCTGCTGGTTACAAGGGTTGGAGTAAATACCGCTCATTGGCTATGAGCAGATACTTATCTCCTCTTATTAGGCGTGACCCTAATATAATGGTACTCGACAGTCTCATTGCCACCTGCCTTACTCCTACATTCTTCAAAGTATGTGAAGATGAAAAATCTGGCTTCGCTGGCTATGGTGAACTCAAACAGAAAGCCAAAAGCCAATATATTTATTGGTTAAATGAGGTTTGAAGGCCTCATTTTGAGGGAAAATTTGTTGATCCTTCCAACCTTTCCCTTCGAACCCTTCCTGAAAATCCAGATTGGTTTCAGGAATTAAAGAGTATCAACTTCGATCCGACTATCTTTCAAGCTGATTACTCTTATTCACTTTACCCACAATCTGATTCTGTTAGAGCCAAAGAACTATTGGCTGCTTTTGCATTTTTGGATATAGGGATTCTTGAAGAAGAAATCCCTTGCAAAAATTTCTTATGGGCTTATGAATCCATTCAATGCTCCGTTTCTACATTAACTGGCTCCTTTCTTCATTCTTTTCTAAGCCAGTTTCCCCTCCTTCGAATGTGGATAAAAAACAACAGCGCTGCTCATGTCTTCAGTCAAGACCTCCATGACTATGAGATAGCCCATGATCAGGTTGTCAAACTTCATAATAAGATAGAAAATCTGAAAGGAAAACCTTTCGAAATTCCATCTGGGATCTCCAAAAGACTTCGAAAGAGGTTCACAAGCTGTGCCAAGAGAAATGCTTTAAAGCTGGCCAAGCTCGAAATTAAAGCCAAGGCTCTAGTCCTGAAGATTAGGCCTCTGATTGAGAAAAAACTCAAACTGGATGGAGAAGCTGAAGTCAGGATAAAAGAAAAAGAATTTTTTTGATTTCACTTGGGCAAAATTTCATGCCTTGGTGACTTGGAGCTTTCCTCACTACCTCCAAGTTATCCCTACTCCAACCGCTGCTCCATCAAAGTAGATATTTAGTTCTCTCTGATGTAATAGGATTTTCCTTTGCAGTTTGTAAATTCTCCTATATTAATGCAATTTCAGTTCTTTTACGGTTTATTTTGTACTTTTCAATGCCTCTCGAAGCATTTGTAGGTACTTTAAACTAGTTCGAACTATTGAAAATCATAACGGGAAGATATTAAACCAATAAGAAATGGTTTAGAAAACTCTAAATGATTTAAAATCACAAAGAGATATTATATACGGGTTAAAGTTTAAACTTGGGCCTAAAATAATATAAGCCCAATTGCTTAAATAGAATACTTGACCCGAATCGGCACATCGCTTCGTCACAAAGTATAAATCTAGGGCTTGAACCGCTTTCATCATACATTCAAACCTTCAAACACTCCGCCTTCCCTCCTAGGTTTCCAAACTCTTACAAACATGGCTTCTGGAAGTGATACAACAACGGGCAACTCTTCTCTCATTCTTAGAAGATATGTTAAAGAGGAAACGTCAAACCCAAAGGGTGAGTTGCATAAACAAACCTTTATTACGAATCCCGACAGAGTTGATACCCACATTCTTGGGCCTGCATTCTTCGATCTTCCTCTCAAATTTACCTCATGCTATCCCATCTTAGGAGAAGGTAAACTTATAAAAGATCAAGAACTGGATTTCGTAAATTGGCCCGCTAAGAATTTTGCGTGCTGGCCAGTTCAAGACAAGGACTGGGGTGAGTGGACTGAGCACATGATGAAGCATAAGAAAACGGAGTTAGAGCAAACTGGACTTTGGTATATCATTTCGCTGCTTCGATATGGTATCCACCAGAACCCTGCTCTCATACATGCTGCCCTAGCCTTTTGGGATGCATCATTTAATTATTTTCGTTTCAACTGTGGAATGATGGGTCCCACAGTTTTAGATGTGTCATTCCTTACTGGACTTCCTCCGTCTGGTCCAATGTTTGACATTTCGACCTCCATTGATATCTTGGCACATAAGTGAAGGTAATCATATGGAATTGATTAATTAACAATTTCACATATTGATGATAAGGTTTTAAACCAACACTATGGCAACCAAAATCTCCCTTCACCTGGTTTATAACTAACTGAGAGTCTCCAAACACCTCAACTATATCAACCTTCAAAGCAATCAATAGTTCTAACCCCATGATTAAGGCTTCATATTCTGCTTGATTATTGGTACATTCCCCTTCACTTATCTGAAATCCAAACTTGGTTTTCAAACCTTGAGGAGACTCTAAAACAACTCCAATTCCAGCCATTTGGGATGTTTTCGAACCATCGAACCACATCTTCCATGGCTTAATTGTTACGGTATCAACATCTGCTATTTCAGGCGTCTCAATACCGTTCGGATGATCAGCTAAAAAATTAGCTAAAGCTTGTCCTTTCACTGATTTTTGAGGAACATACTCTAGATTGAATTCAATTAAAGATACAATCCATTTCCCAATTCTGCCACTAAGTACGGGTTGAGACAACATATACTTCATAACATTAGTCTGGGAAATTACATAAGTCACTCTAGGCATCATATAGTACCTGAGTTTCTTCGAAGCAAAAAACAAAGTTAAACATAACTTTTCTACTGCAGAATACCTACTTTCACAATCATTAAGAAACCTACTTAGATAATAGATAGTTTGTTCCTTCCCTTCTTCATTATCTTGAGCCAACAAAACTCCAATTGAGTCATGGTTTGCTGGCAAATATAATTTAACAGGCTCTCCCTTTTTAGGTGGGACAAGAACTGGTGGATTGATCAAGTACTCCTTGATGGCCTTGAAAGCATCATCATGCTCTTTTGTCCATTCGAAGTCCTCTCCATCCTTCAATTTCAAAAAAGAAGAAAATACTTTAGTTTTCCCTACAGTGTTAGATATAAACCTTCGAAGAAAATTCAATTGACCAAGAAATTTTTGAAGCTCTTTCTTGTTTGAAGGAGGTTTAGCTCCTATGATAGCTTTAGCTTTGTTTTTATCAACTTGAATACCTTTGCTATGGACTAAATACCCTAGAAAGTTTCCTGCCATTACTCCAAAAGCACATTTAGCAGGATTCAACTTCAATTGATAATGCTTCATCTTTGAAAAGGCTATCTTCAAATGTTCTACATGATCATCAATAGATTCTGATTTGACAATAATGTCATCTATGTAGCATTCTAAAAAACCCCCAACTATTTCATGGAAGATAGTGTTCATAGCCCTTTGATAAGTTGCACCAGCATTTTTCAGCCCAAAAGGCATTTTGACCCACTCAAAGGTCCCAAGATTACCAGGGGCTCTAAATGCAGTTTTATGAACATCTTCTTCGGCTATACAAATTTGATTATACCCTGAATGACCATCCATAATAGACATAATTTTGTGGCCTGCAGAACTGTCCACCAACATGTCTACTACAGGCATTGGGTATTCATCTTTAGGGGTTGCAGTATTCAAATTTCTAAAGTCAATGCACACCCTAATTTTCCCATTTTTCTTGATAACAGGAACAATGTTTGATAACTATTCCACGTATCTTGCTGTTCTGATAAAACCTGCATTTAAAAGGTTTTGAATCTCCTTTTTTACCAATAAAATGGTTTCAGGAGACATTTTTCTTGGAAGTTGTTTGAAAGGTTTGCAATTAGATTTAATAGGCAACTTATGTTCAACCAAATCTCTACTCAAACCTGTTAATTCTTTATAACTCCAAGCAAAGCATTCTTTGTTCCGTAAATCTGGCAATATGCTCTGTTGTTGATTGTTTTCCATCCCCATGGAACAAAGTAAAATCTGGGATTTTGAACCCCCTAGGGACTTCGAACTGCCTATCTATCCATTCTGGATAGGGCTTTCTATAAATTTGGGTTTGTACTCCTCGGTTCAAAGGTCCATATACCTCTTGCATAAGGCCTAATATTTCGTCTCGAAGGGCTGGACGTTCTCCTAGAGGCACTCTTGTATTAACAGGTGGCTCCCAAGTAGCATTTCTAGGCATATTATCTTCTGGAAACCTCTGAAAAGGATCATCAAAAAGCCTATGTTGCTTAAAACCCCCTTCTTGCTTTGCAAGAGGTTCATATAAGTGGTTCGAATGTATCCTACCCATCTCTGGTATCCCTGCATACTTAGGAATTCTGATCTCTGGATTAAACCTTTTTGCACTGGTCCTATCTTTCTCATTAAAATGACTTCCAGGAGTGAATACATACTCATCAAACCCGTAATCATTGTTTCTAAAACCTTTATCCTCATTTAAACCATCAAAGTTTGGTTCGAATGGGACATTAGTGTTTTGTTTGAACACTTTCTTAGGTTTAGGAGCTTGATAATCATGAGTTTTTGCAGGTTCATACCAAGGTTCTGGTATATCATCTACATTTATAGGCTCTTTTCCAGGCCTTGACTTAAATTTGCTTGTACTAGCTTCTCCTTTATCCTTCTCAAACGAGGGCAAAGGATCATGCCTAGTTACTGATTGCTCTTCTAACTTTTGTAACATAAGTTTCTGGGTTTGAGCCAGTTCTTTAAATGTGGCAATCATTTCAGCAAACTGATTAGATGACACACTTCCTCCAACTTCTGGATTCTTTGGGTCATCCACATGTACAGTTCTGTTACTCCTAGTATTCATTCGAGAACTCTGGCCAACCCTGTATTTAAGTCTTGACCAGTACGAGTCTCTGGTCCTATTTGTAGGCCTTCGACTTGTTCATTCTCTCTAGAATTAACATTGTTCTCGTCTTCTGGCATTTGGCCAACCTGAGAATCATCCGCTTGCTTCCTAAGTTTTGGAGCCATTCAACACTTTCAGGTGTCCCACCGGGCGTGCCAAAAAAATGTGTTTGGTTCTTTTTACTTCTTTGCAATGGAAATAATTGTGTGCGAGCGTGCCAGAGAGAGTTTCAATCTCCTCCCTCAGATTAACTTTGGAAAAACCAAATCTAATCAGGCGATTGTGTTTTATTGGTTCAATTACCTCAATTAAGAGGATTTTTTCAACAAGTGAAGAAATGAAACCAACAAACTTAGGAAATCGAAGAACAAAAAGAAACAAGATACTTCGATCAATGAATCAAAGGTAAACTTACTTCGAAATTGTCTCCAACTTCAGATACAAGAACTTCAAACTGGTGATTGTTACAGGAACAATCGAGATTAATCCTAAACTACTTCCTAAACTACTTCGAACTGAGTTCGAGATCCTAAAACTACTTCGAACTGAGTTCGAATTCCTAAACTACTTTGCCAATGAACAAACCAAGCATCAGTTTTTTGATAGCTGTTTGTTGAAGATTTGTCCGGGGGCTTTTCACTCTTCAATTTCTTCTATTTATAGACGCTGCTTGCAATTTGAACTTCCCGCTCAATGAATTTGAACATTGGCTTGTTTCGAACTCCAACTTCCATTAGCAGTTGCTTTCTCCTCCACGTTTGAACTTGAATCTTTCTAATTCTTCCTCCAGAAGCTCTGATTTTGAATCTGTGCAGTTTATTTAAACAAATTCGAATGACTTGTACGTTAAAGTGAATAACTGCCTCTTAATGAGCACTCCACGTGTTATAACTGCCAATTTGCTTTGTTTCCCAAGTTCACACGTGGAGTTCATATGTTTAGAAGTTAATATCATGGCTTCGAAACCACCCTTCACGTCAGTAATGGCTTGTAACTGCCAATAACTGTTTTTCATCTTTAACCATAATACGACATCGTATTGAGCCATTTATATTCCTTTAATCCAGTGTGTCTTTATCAACAGGTAATTGCCAACGTTTGGCATTTTCAATTACGTGCCAATCGATTATTGGATTTGTTAATTTTATATGTAAACAGGACCACAAGCCTTATGTAATTGCAATCTGGACCCTATTGTTGGACTTCCTAGCTCCACCTTCATTTCCGTACCTGCTGTCGCCCCCAATCGTTACCCGATTTGGCCCATGCACGATCGGTTTTATGGGCCTCCTTTGGAATTATTCTGAAGCGACTACCCAAATTTGATGCACAAATCACGAAAATGAACTTGGGGCGGGGGGTTGTATGGTAATATTATTACACTATAAACAAACAGCTACTCAGCTCAACAAACAAGTTCACTCACAAGTCAAGTCCATTTAGATTCCCAAAAAAATATACTCCCTCCGTCCCGCAAAGTTTGACACTTTCGGGAGTGCGTGCCATTTTTAAATTGCCTATATCTTTCAATTTATAACGTTTTATGTGATTTTCAAAACTTTGTTCAAAAGATCTAATTGAAACCTATCAAATGAGATCCATATTGCTTAAATAAAACATTACAGATTAAAAGAAATAATCAATTTTTTCACAGGACTGGAATAGAGAAAGTGACAAACTTTGCGGGACGGAGGGAGTATTTAAGTAAATCTATAACTATTATGATCCTCCACTCGTATAAAAAAATTGCTGCCAAAATATGAGGACCACTGGTGCTAAATTTAGCTAACTTCTTAATTTTCGTAAGATATAGGAGTGTAAATTATATTCCTACGAATAGGACGAATATGAATAGTAATAGAGTAATAGCTCTATCCCACTAGGTAAATATCATATCTAGGGAATACGATTCACTTTCAAGATGCCTTGGTGGTGAAATGGTAGACACGCGAGACTCAAAATCTTGTGCTAAAGAGTGTGGAGGTTCGTGCACAAATAAGACGAATTTAATTTAATAATCAAATATTAAAAAAGAAATTGATATTCGCACTCTCAATTTTGATGCAGGCGCTCCAAACTACAATAGTTTTTCAAAATTACTCTTTTGCAAGTTCCATGATTTACTTTAGGCACTCCCAAAAACCCTTTACTCTTCTCCTTTATTTCATGCACTAAAAAAAACAGATTTTTTTTTATTAGAAAAAATAGATAGTTGCTCAACTCTTTTTATTACACATCACTGAATTGCCTACTTCCATATGTAATGTTCACTTGATAGAGTCTTTATGCTATTGTCTCCATGTTCTGCACCAGGACAACCTGGACAAGTGGTCTTCGGCTTATGATTGTAGAACCATCCTTTTGTTCATACAAAGTCTCTTGGGAGTTCTGTTACTTTTCCTCTAAAGGTTCCCATAACTTTGGCGATGTGCTTTGTTTGTCTCACTATGAATTTTAAAATGTAGATGTGCAGCCGTTAGAAGATTTTGAGGGAAAATGGTAGATAATGAGTACGAAAATATGAAGATTTTGTGTCGCAACCGTTATAAAGATTTTGCTACATTAACATTTTCAATTATGTATTGTTTATTTTGGAGAATTCTAGCATGTTTAATTTTCATTTATTTATTTATTTTTGCAAAGTGGCGTGAAGCAATCTGACATAGATGTATGTTTAATGTTTGAAATTTAATGTTTATGTCGGCGATGTTTAATATTTGAAACCTAATTTTAATGTTTATGTTTAGAACCTAATGTTTACGTTTAGTTTTGGTTCATTTTTTCTGTTTGAAGTGCCTTAGTAAATGAGGAGATAATTTGGGGGTTGAGTGCCTCTAGTAAATATAACTTGAAAATAGTAGTTTTGTAACTTCATTAAATTTTAAAGTGTGTGCATAAAAAAAGGGAGCCCCGAAATCGGCACCCATTAAAAATTGCATGAAAAATAATGCCATATCAATGCAGAAAATTACAATAGCTTGCGTAACTACATGATTTGTAAAGAAAAACAAGTACTTTGAAACTACTTCACAATTACTAATCATGTTATCTCCTCGATCAAAAATCTCAAAGTGAACTTTTATTTATGGCATTCTGATTTCAATGTCAGACTCTCTCATTTTGATCTCTTACTTGGCCAAAATGGAAGGGATGCAATATGGTGATTGGTATTATGCTGCTAACTAGCAATTATTGGAGGCATTCATAACAATTAAAAACCAAAAAATGCGAAAAGGACGCGAAATGTGAATAACTCAGAAAACAACTGTTCGTTTAGATATCGGAGGAAGTACAACACAACCAACCCAAATTAAGCCACTTAACAAGGCGGTGGCACGTACGAGAGAGACGCTTATTTAAAACATTAAAGACTCCAGCGCTCCAACCACGAGAAACAAGTAGTATGTCCAGCCTACTACTATGGATGATCCATAAACACTGACACACACATACATACAAAAGACTGTAATTTGAAGGGGAAAAAAAAAAAAAAACAAAGGACAGCAGTGTCCGAGTGAGTGAGTTGAGAGGATTTTAGTGGTGGCTGCCAGGCAGCTTCTCCTTGATCTTCTCCATCACTCCTTTCTTCTCGTGGTGCTCCTGGCCTCCGGAATAGCCTCCATAACCACCTGCTGCTCCAGCTGGAGTGGTGGTGGCAGTTTCATGGGACTGGTAGTCGCCTGCTTTGTGGCCCCCTGGTAACTTCTCCTTTATCTTTTCCTTCATTCCTTTCTTCTTCCTTCTCCCACCTTCCCCATCGGACTCCGACTGCACCCCATCCATCACAACACGCACACAACATATATATGGATCAGAAAGTAATTACGTAGCATGCATGTATACAGCCTTGCATCACACTTTTAAATAAAAACTTAAATATATATGGGTCTTGCTAAATATATATGGGTCTTGCTAACAAACTTAAATATAATCTATATTTCAATTGGTAATCCTTTTTATAAGGAATACGAATCTTGTTTGATAGATATCAATTAGTTTTACTGAACTAAAATTTTAAAGTCACCTAAAACGTTATAGATTATAAGATATAACAAATTGAAAAGCAACACAACTTTCAAAATGAACTATAAACTGGGTACGGAGGGAGTATTTGGATAGTATGTCTTTCATTTCAATCGATGCCTCGGCCAGTAGTACTTGTGATTGATTGACAAAATTGAAATTTATGACCGGTTTCATATATTTGCGTCGCTGATGTACATGCATGTTTGTGATCTATAGATAGCATATTTGTCAACAAAATCATGCGACTGCAAGTACCAGGAACTAGATTATTCAGTTTTGTTTCTTTCACAGATGATTAAGAGGGTAAAATAAAACTAATAAGTGTGATAGGAGGAGAGGAGACATACGGAGCTAGAGCTGGAGCCAGAGCGGTGAAGCATCCCAGCAACGCCATGCTGCTGCTGCTGCTGATGATGATGAAGCTGCTGCTGCTGCCCCATGCCGCCGGTGCCAGCTGTTCCGTACGCACCCGTGTTGCCTGTTGTTCCATACTCTCCCATGGTACCGCCCGTGTGTTGAACCGGGTTTCCATACTCGTCCGTTTGACGAATCGGGTTGCCAAACTCGTCTGTCTGGCGACCCGGATACCCTCCACTTCCATACTGTGCCATTTTGTTTTTTTGGGTCTCAAAAAACAGGAGCTAAGAACACAAACGTAATTCAACTGAGATTCGAACAAGGATACAATTTCGTAAGGATGTTTGTCTTAGAGAACCAAAGCTGTCGGATGATGAGAGGAACTGCATGCAGGAGTAGGTATATATATATAAAAGGAAAGCAAGGTGGAGATTAGATGACACAGGGTCTGCATTGCATGGCGATTAATTAAAGACCAAAGAAAGAGGGTAAAAGCTGACACGTGCCCACATTGGCAGTAATGGTGCCACGTTTGGTTAGAAGAGTAGCATGGGCTGTGCCAAAAGGTTGACAAGTGTAATGCGAATATGGCCGGTGTCGGTTGTGGATGCGATAAGCTAGAATTGGGTGATTTGACTATTTCCCAGAGCCCAAAGCAAAGCGACAATTCACCGCATACAACGGAATAATAAGTCCAATACGCAACAGAATATCAGGATAATGCTATCCTATCTTATCCTAATAATGATGTCGGTGGAAGTTATTTTGTCAAAGCTTCCCATCCTTTTTTTCTACATTAATCACACAAATTCGACCTACATGATTTTAAGTGTACCGAGATGTTTTCATTGCACTAACTTCCTTGTGTGCATTGAGGCCAAGTTTCTACTTTACTAAAATGGAAAATCTCATAAAAGCTGAGCTTTAACCAAGGTTGCTAAAATTAATTTTGTTTTCTATTAGCGAAAAGTTAATTTTCTCTCACATATTCCTTTTGCGAAAAACAAGTTACTAAAATCACTTTGGCGTTCTTTTTTTGATAATCAAATATCCGGGCCCACTTGCGCGCATTTTGACTAATTCTGAGACACCCCTGGATGTAACGACCAGACATAACCCTCAGTGGCCCCAATGGTATTCTGGCAAAGGGAATCGAACCTAGCAAACCCCTAAGTGGTTAAGTCCCAAGGTAAGACCACTTTGTCAACCCTTTGAATTTATCACCATGATGCTTTTAGCAAATGAGAGTTGGAGGTTGTAAATGCAAAAGAAAAGTTACCATCAGTTGTTTTCAAGCCATGCTCTAACCTTGATGCCAAGGAGTAGGTAAATTCTTGTTAATTGGCAATTAGCATGAGCATGTCAAATTGGAAGCCAAATCACACAGTGATATCAAATTCATATCTTAACCTAACAAATGTTGAATGTTTTAAAAATGGTTAGCATGATTGGAGGCACTTCAATTTGATTAGATAATTTTCCATGACATTACAAAATAACAAATTTTCACACTATGGTCGGAGAAGAAAGGATTATTTGAATGTCAAATTATATACCTATGTTTTTGAAATCTAAGGTTGGACCGGAAGTGTTTTACTACTATCATTTCTTAGTTACACAATCTACTATTCACTCCTTTTTATATCTATTCGTAACAAAAAAAAAAAAAAAAACTCCTTTTACGGCCTTTTTTTAAATGAAAATTGTTAGAATAAAGCGAAAAGAACAGCTGCAATTTGTAAAAATTTAAGGGGTGCAAAATCAAAGTAGCAACAGTAACTCGGAGGGTAGGGCGAGATCGATTTAGGGAAAGCAATCTCGCGGAATCTCGTTGGTTCAGGGATTAACTGCGTTGGGTAGGGTTATATATGGTATAGCTTATCTCATCTCCAGCGATCACCGTGGCGTATTAGTTCTCTGTATTAAGATGGCTTTTGAGAGACGATTTGCCACTATCAGATTTCTAGACCATACTCCACTGCTTAGCCCATCAACTCTGAGAGAGAATTTTCATTCGCCAAAAGAACAAAAAAAAAAAAAAAAAAACATTTTTTTGTTACACCTATACTGAATTCATTTGCGCAAAACAGATATGTACTCTGTTCATGCCAACTACTTTCATCTTTTTCTAAATAAGATCATCTCCTTCAATGCAATTACAAAAAACCCAATCCAAACATATATGCAGATTTATAGTATGTACCAATCGAATGACAAAGAAATCGGTACGAGTCAAATATTTTGCTTATCAGATTAAAAGCTCAATTAAAATTCAGCCAAAATTATAAGCCAAATTAAACAAAACATCGACCATAATTTGTTCTCATCGAACACTTAATTACAGAACTAGGTTAATCAGAGATCCTCGCTCACAACATTACACTATTCAAAATGTAAACAGATTTGATGTACGTAAACGAATGGAACATCAACTAGTTGTATTCTAGATCATCGAACGACGGATCTGGGTGGTGTTGAGGGGAGGAGAGAAGGCCTAGCATGAGAAATAAATAAGTAATTAATGTAGAATGCAACACTAAAATGATACCGAAGAAATAAATATGTAGGTCTGCTTTGAGACTGGTCACCTAGCTGGTATTGGGTAAGGCGGGGCAACGAATAGCTATTACTATTCTTGATTCAGATCGAAAACTATCCTTGAGAAAAACAAGTTGCACAGAAGTACTATAAATCTTGTAAATTTAACTTTTCAAATGATTTTTGAAGATCTCAAGAATCGAGATTACTTTTAGAACACTATACTTTGAACCGTGTGATACCTAATAATCTCTTGGCCGAGAAAAACTTGGATGCTGGTCGGGTGTGGCCACGTGGTGCCCAACTGCGCATCTTGACTATCCAAAAGTGTTTTGGACGACCTAGATTTCTCCCCCCTCTCCTTTCTTTCTCTATTTGCAATTTGGGCTGTGCGAAACACTTTTGGACGGCTGAAATGCGTAGTCCGGCACCATGTGGCCATACCCGACAGGCACCAAAGCTTTTCTCGGCCTAGAGAATTAGGTATCACACAGTTACGAAGTATAGTTTTCTTCTAAAAGTAATCTCAGATTCTTGAGGTTTTCAGACCACCGATTTATTCTGCGAGTTTTCAAGAGAAGGGCAACAAAATAGCGAGCTTGTATATCTTCACTGGAGCTTCAGCTATCTCAACTCTTTGATCTAAAAACAAAAAGCTATGTCAAGTCAGAATCAGAATTCAAAACTCCAAGACACATGCTTCTTTTCCATTTCACTAACTCAGAATGCCAAAATATTGATCCAATGTGCAACTTAAAGAACATCATAATCTGCAATCTGGCCGGCATAGGACTTCAGTTTAGCCTCTCCACATCAGAAAAGGACAGCTAATCTCATAAAACAGGCTGAAGTATTTCAACGATTGTACAAGCGAACCTCTCATTAGGGTATATAGCCACCAGCATGTTCCCTATACATACATCCCGGAAGAACGGAAAAAGGACTATGAACGGCTTACATAGAACAATGAAACTGACATGACAAGGCTACCATCTAATGCTTCTGATGATTTCAACCCAAATATCCGCGTTTTTTAGGCATCATACAAGGACTGGAAACACCTCCTTTTCCTTCCATTAAATAATTCTGAGTCCCGAGAAAGATCAAAGCTCCAAAACAATAAATTATTATCGTGCCATGGATGACAACATCAGACCTTGTATAGACGCATACGAAAGGGGATGTCTGTCCTTTGCCAACTCTAAGCATTTGATCAACTCCTTTATTTGTTGTGCCAACATGTAAACTTCATCAGCCTGGTTTTTTGTCACCCATTCTTCTATCATTCTGTATAAAACTCAGATTCAAATTTATCTCATCAAATAACGTGGACATAAAATAAATGATGTATCATGTAGATCAATAGTTCGTGAATTGAAAAACTCACACCAGCCACATACTCTCTCCAACAAACACAAGCATACTAATACACACCCCCACTTATGCGGACACTGTATCAGTGGGCAACGGAGAATGGCATCCCATCCATTGTCACCCAACCATGTTGTGCATATTGTTATGCAAATTATTGTGTTAGTATCAGATCTTTGTTCGAAAATGTACGTCGTCCTTGCAAAATAAAAAAAAAAACTTTTTATATCTTCCCATACTATCCGTTATTCCATGTGGCAGACGTGTACATAAAAAACTGACAAATAAAAGTGAAATATTGGAAATCACTGCAGTGAAATTCAATTAGAGTGTATAACAGGCACATCTCTTAAAAAGTTGAAACTCCTAAAGAGGATCTAACCTTACCATGTAAAGGGAAGTAAAATTACACACTGGCAATGAGGGAGCGCATTTAGGAATATATTGAAGAGACTAAGTAGCGATCAGCTTAATTGCCTAAGAGCTACAAAGAAGGGACACGACGTCTATGAAGTACCGACGCTCCTAGAGGCCGACGTGTCCCCGTGTCAGAGACACACCAGGGACACGGCACAATACACCATGTGGCGTGTCTAGTACACAACAATAACATAACCCATTTAGTCCCCAATAATTGGGGGTATGTGGCGTGTCTAGTAAAATTAATTAACTTTTTTACACGCGATGGACACATTTGAGGACACAACAGGGGTTAAATATGCAATTTTTATAATTATTATTATTATTTTTTTTTTTGTGTGTGTGTGTAACCTATGAAGCACAAATACTCTGCTGCTCCTCACCCAGCAGGGGTTAAATTTGTTATTACTTATAGTATGTGGGTGAAAACTGTAATTAGGTCTTTATAATAAATTCCCCCAAATTGAGAACAGTACACGACTACTGTATTCACAAACCGATTGATATTCTGCTGCTCCTCACCCATCATCGTCGAAGTCGACCAGCCTCCATCGGTCGTCGTCGATCATCGTCGTCAGTTGTCAGTCTTCTGCTGGTTATAAGATTTGTCTCTCTCTTCTCTCTCTCTCTCTCTCTCTCTCTCTCCTCTCTCATCTCCTAGTTATACTATTACTGCATACATATGTAAACTGTATGCATATAATATATATGTGTGAAATCTTCTGCTTTTCGGTTTTTTTTTTTTAGTTTTTTTTCCTGTGATGTAATGGTGAACTTGTCTAATGAACTTCTACGAACTAAAATTTGTATATATTTATTTTTATATTTTTATATTCAACGTATCCCCCAACGTATCGTATCCGACTTTTTGGAAAAATTGCGTAACCGCGTATCCGTATCGTATAGTATTGTATCCGTATCCGTGCTTCATAGTGTATAACTTCAAATATTTTGGGTTAAAAGTATAATATTATGTATATATGATGCTTATTTATATATATTGAAGCTTCATGTTTATACACATCATATTAATTTTATTTATTTTTGTCGTGTCCCCTGATGTCCATGTACTCTTTTTTTTAGAAATCCCGTGTTCCGCGTCCATTTCCGTGCTAGATAGGGACACGTTACATTTTTCAATTTTACTCTTTAATTAACTAACAATTAACGAAATAGGGTAAATTACACTTAGCTCCCCTGTGGTTTCTAACAACCCCAAAAACCTCTCCTTCTTGTTATGATATTTCACTGTACTCCTGTCATACTTGTCTGGTGGATTCTGTTAACGTGAGAACCATTTTGACATTTTGACCTTCTAACATTTTCAGTTATGCACTCCCACCATCATCATTGCCCACTGAACTTTCACCCCATCTCTGTGATGCATAGACCCACCAATCAACCACCACAATCGTCGCTAATCTCATCCACATCACCATCTTGGCCTAACTTATTTATTTTAGTTTTTTATTTAGTTCGTTTTGTTACTTATGTTATCGATGAGAAAAAAATGAAAAAGTTAACAATAATATTATACAGACAAAAATAATTAAAAAATTCTCTTGTCAAGAGGCATTAACACTTCAAAACTCAGCGCAATATTTTATTAAATTAAAAAAATAATAATAACAATAAATTAAAGTAGATAAGTTATTTTTTTGGAAGAGAAAGTAGATAAGTTAGGCCAACTTCAGTTTATGTTTCAAGCAAAAGGAGATGTGAAAAAACTGGTAGTTGTTCAAAGTGATGCGTCTGCCAAAATTTGTTTTGCATGTAATGGGCACTTACTTCTGGTCTTACCATATGTGGCAAGGGCAAAATGGAGAATTTTTGGAAGTAATTAGCTTACTTCTGGAATTTCTGTTAGTCCTTGGATGGTCAACTAACAGAAGGGGTGAATTGATCCTTCAAAGTGAACTACAAGGGAGTGCAGTGCAATATCGGAAAAAGTAGGGGATGTTCTTGGATTTGTCAAAAACCTTGGGAGAGGTAACTGCAATTTAGATTTTCCTCGGGCCTCGATGTATAACAGACCAATTAGCAAATAACAGATACAAAGACAAGATTAAGGAACATGCTCATAATGATGACAAATTGAGAGCAGAATTGATCTTATAAGTATGAAACGCTAAAACAGATATTCACAGATAAAATGACTGATAAGTGAGTACTTGAGCATAAAACCCCACAGAATCAAAGAACATCAAGTTAATGCAGTAAAAGCTAATAAAACAGACTTATTGACTTGCAGTAGATGACAAAGAGGCTGAATCGATACAAACCTGAACTGTGATTTTTTACTGCTGCAACAGTCAGAAAAAAGCAACTTGATCGTAGGGAACAAATCTACCTTTGCAACTTGTTCTGTAGTCTTCTCTGTGCTCAAACAGTATCCATTACAGCACCATGAACTAGGATTTAAGACAATAATTTGCAGCATAGCAGACCTTGTTTGCAAATCCCGCACCACAGTTCGAAATGATAATTCATCTTGTGCATTTTCCAACAGCTGATTTGTGAACATCCGTTCCAAGGTATATTTCCTGTTCATGGAAACGAAAATAGTTTGTGTATTAAACCTATGCCTTGTCCCAAATGCATGCTGAAACAATTAAAAGAAGAAAAAGAGCAAAGAACAAAAAACTTTCTTCGCTTTAGTATTTCTTGATAAAACAAAAGATAGAATAGGCCTTGAACTCGCATTGTCCCCACTTTCCTGTGCCCTCTTGAAACTAAGGCTCGCATGATATATAGCATATACAACATAGCCACTACAAGCGTAACATCAATATTAGGCCTATATCACATAAGGCTGCTTGTGAAGATGTAGTGCTGCTTATCAAAGCTCCAAAAGCACTTTCAGCTCTTAAACACTAACGAGTACTTCAAAATACAGTTTTTATGTTCCAAAATGTTATTCATCTTAAAAAACAATGCACCTTTTTATTTATTTTGAGAGCTAAACAATGGAGTCCAATGAAGAAGGCACTCTTACAGCAGATAGGCATATCATGATGGCGAAAAGAAATGTTTTAGACTTCAACAGTATGGGATACATTGATTTAGAGAACCTTCTTTATCCAGTATGCTATGTAGGGCATTTTGTGGTTACCTAAATAAATCATTTGATCCAGCAACTGGCAGACAAGTCGAAATGTAACACTTGAATAACCGAACTCCACCATCTACTGGTGCATGACTATTGCCAGAAGGGTATGCTCCAAGAAGAGATGAACAATTAGGACACAAAACTTCACACCACTGAACATTTTTTGAAAGATTGGAGGATTTAGCCATGAATACATCTCCAAGAAAACCATTGAGCAAAGATTTCTGATTTTCTAGCAGCTCAACGTTTGTTGTAGTCTTATGTTCCTTTGGAAGAGCATCTGGCGTTTCCAATGAGCAGCAGTCTCCTATGTTATGAGCTAGCGTATGGCCTGTCATATCGACAGAAAATCCAGGTGCAGACACAACATTCTCAGAGAACTCCGATGCTTGAAACATGCACGATAAAATCATAACATTAGATTCATTCTCAGAAACTTGGATTCCTAAATTTGCAGCCAGGTTACCTTCCTCACCATCACTGCAGCTTAAATTCTCATCAAACTGAAGCATACTATCCTTATGATCGTTGTCGCAATCTGCCACCCTTTCCTCATTACTTCCATTATCTAGCATACCTTTCATTAAACAGTTATCAGCAGTGAAATCTGTTTCAGACTCGTGTTGTTCATTTCTACGAGATAAAAGAAATTTACAGTCCACTAAGTCATCTTTGCAAAGAACCACAAATGTGGTACTTAATAGGCACACGCCTGGTGGAGAGCTATAGGAAGTTGCATATTTCGTTACCAACTTCTCACTTACACCTCCAAATGAACAACAACAAGCCCCAAACCAGTTGTCTGCCACCTCACGCCAGTTGGTAGATGGCATTTCTGAAAAAAATCTGCATCCACACAAAACAATCATAAGTTACTTCCAATAGTTGGATGAATATAACAACTCTGAGCAGCATAAGCAAGATCACTTCCTTGTATTATCCAAAAATCCAACAGAACGGAGGAAAACATTGAACTTCACATTAACAATATTTTCCCGTACTTTTATTTCCGCAACTCTATCATTATCTTTCCTGAACATCAGAGCAATATTTGTCATATCAGAATTCTGTCATGAAAGTCCGTAGCTAAAGTTCTCAAACAAGAGTTCCATTCCCCTCACTGGTATTGCAAGCAAATCCCGTTACTAGTAGTTCTGGTTAGCCCACTTGCCCGAGCACACTCTCAACTTGTAGATGCCTATGAAACAAGTGTGGAGCAGTAGAGGTGGTATTAGGATAGTGCAACCAACTCAAGTTAACAGCATGGTGATAGTAGTAAGGATTTAGTGTAAGAAGAATAGACCTCACTCCTCAATCCTCAGCAGTGGTATGGGAGCCAATATAATAAAGGGTCTTTTGGATAGTTAGCTAATCTTAGTGTTATGGTCTTCATCTTAATCCATGTTTCTAGAAGTGGACTTTTTGATGACGGGAATATCCCTCCTTGTTTTGTT
Organism: Vaccinium darrowii; assembly: GCA_020921065.1. NCBI lineage: Eukaryota > Viridiplantae > Streptophyta > Magnoliopsida > Ericales > Ericaceae > Vaccinium > Vaccinium darrowii. The sequence goes on along the minus strand of CM037158.1, from coordinate 19,612,722 downwards.
ATTTTGTAATTTCTGCTTTCGATTGCATGATGATTACTATCAGGGAAACAGTTTTCCTTTTACTCAAATGAGGAGAACATAATTCATGAATAATCTACGAATTACTATATTTTGAATGTCACATGATTATGAATTATTAGTGTGTGGATTTTAGAAATCTGAAAGTTCATAGTTTTTCAGTGGGTAACCCTGGCCTTCCACATTTAGAAACGATGCAGGGCTATGTTTGCTACCTTAATTGGCTACGAAGTATGGGCTCTCAAATAGGAATGACTTGAAGAAGTACGAGCTGCAAGCCTGCAAGATATGTTGCAGATGCCTGCAAGCTGCAATTAGCAGCAAAGTTTCAAGGTCAGCGAGTGCATTTGTATCATGCAGTGACCAAACCTATGATAAGACCACAAGAGGCCCCCCTTCGCTCTTTGAGAAGATCACAAGTTGCCATGCGCCCCCCCCCCCCCCACCCACCCGAGAAACAATACGTTTATCAGGTGTAGCCCCATGACTGAGACTACTGTAAAAAAATCATTATCCAAAACCTTAAAGCTTATATATGTATAGATAAGGATGTTAATAAAGATAAATATAGGCTTTTAGAATTGCACGATTAGCGATTCGATTCACGTAAAAATGATACGAATCTATAGGTGAATCAAGACTTATATAACATTGGTGGTGAATTGTACGATTCACGATTCGATTTGCGGTTTCGCAAAAACGATATGAATCTATAGGTGAATAAAGGTTTATAACAACTGTTGCATTCGACAATATGAAACCACTTTTGTTTTGGTTGAATTTTTCTTATAGAAAAGCAAGAATATAAATAAGATCATGTATACTTTTTAGAAATGAAAAACCTGATTCCGATGCAAAATTCGCTAATAATTTGTTGATCGGTATTTATTTTGGTCCGGGGCATGACTCAGAGTCTCATACTAACCCACATAATGATGCCATACAAGCTAGTTTCATACTATTAGGCTAAAAACTTTTATTGCGTCATGGCAGAGCTTTCCTTATATGTGCATATTCATTTTAATATAGTATTATTTTACTATTATGTACAGGTGTCTATCGTATTAGACCATGTGATCATCAATCAATAATAGAATACAAACTTAAATATTGATTTAAGCTTTAATTATTCAATTTTACAATATATCTTTATTATGAAGGTGCAAAGATACATTTTCATTTTTGAATTTGGACCGAATCGTTACGATTCACAATTCGATTTGATTCACAATTCGGCAATCTGATTCTTGATTGGATTTACGATTTGACAACCTTGAAGACAAATAATAGATACTTGATCTTGTCCACATATGAACAACTGACTTTTGTAAGATGAACATATACTAGTTTAGTTTGTGTTTATGAATTAATGTTGAATATTAGCCCCATTGATTTGCCTGGATTAAACCAGCAGCTTGGACCATAAATCCAAGAGAATCAAATCTTCGGTTTGTGGTTGGAACTTTTGCAATCATGATTAATCATATATGATATCTTCCAACCTCATGATGAACAATACGTTGGAGATACTGTATTATTAATCCCCTCGTTACTAGTTCGATGAGATTACTTCTCAAATGAAATTATGTATTTGTCCTTGAAGTTGAAAATCGATTATGAAATGGTAAAAACAATTATATTACTCATCTTTAGACCCCAAGACAAAAAAACCTGGGCCATGGAGGCTAATTTAGCTGTATATATAACAGCCAAGAAAACTGCTTTTAATCTTTCTTTTTATGTAGCTCCCCGATTTGCGTTAGATGATTTGACTAACAATCAAATTGGAGCTAGCATCCACAAAATTGTTCCTACTGATGATCCGTGTAGTCATATCCCGCCATGGTATCCATATCCTTCCTCTTTCTTTTAGAACAGATAGCTAGATAGAGAACACAATATAAAATTGCCAAATAAAATCTCTCATGCGAATGGCATCATTGTTGATACAATGATGCCGGCCACAAGTATTCACAGTTACAAAATTATTGGTTTCAACAAGAACGTGCTTTCATACCTGAGGGACCTAGTCAGCGGCGTTGAGCAATTCCTGCAGTAGAATTGCACCTCTCCCGTAGACGTTAAACTCTCAAGATCTGAATCCATCAATAGCGGCCGCGGATAATAATCTGGACACGCAGTTTCTCGATGAGACTCATCATCAGATAAATTGAGTAAAGAGTCTAAGCTCGTAAGGATTGGATGATCAACTGGAAGAAGCAGAACAAGTTTAACTTCAATATGATCATCCAGTGCTCTGAACTGGAGTGGAGATTCAGCGTCGATCAAAACCCTAGGAATCGGAACCCGAAGAGAAACCTCGGCCCCGGCCTCGGCCTCGAACCAACCGACTGTCAGTAGAGACTGCTCGAGAAGCAAGTTTACTTTCAAGTCGTGGCATTGAATCGGGGGTTTGGTGTTGGGGTTGAAGACGAGTAGCTTGAGGGTTGGGATGTGAGATTGGGCTTCCCATGTGAATCGCCATTTTCTAGGGTTTCCAGCGTCGCCAAGCTCAGGTAACATTTTCCCTCCCTCCCCTCACTCGCGCTGTCTGATTTGGCGGCAAACTGGGGTAAACAAGCCGAATCGAAACGAACCATAGATCCGGATCAGTTCCGTATGGTTAAGTCAGGCAACTCGGGAACAATTTGAGCCCAAATAAATTCTCTTTTGAACGGTCAAGCCCAAATATTTGAGCTCTAGTTTGGCTCTTAAAAAAATTTCAAAGCTTGGACTTGACTCGTCACATCAGAGCTTGTTAAACTCAAACGAGTTGAACGGAGCCAAGTCGAGGCTCGAATTTGGCTAGTCAGTAATTTGTTTCTCGAATACCATATCAATATTTCTTAATATCTGACCAAAAAAGGGGGAAAACATGAAAATTGGCCATCATGGTTTGCTCCAACAAAAAAGAGAGAAGAAAAGAAAAACTAAACTTTAAAAAAATCAACCAAGAAACTAAGATGCTTGCCAGATTTCGAACATGACTATACACAAGACAAAACAGATTTGAAACGCGCAATCAAATCTGTGGTTTTGAGAAACTAAACTCACAAAACTATTCACTCAGTTTTTGTGAAGATAGATCAAGTTAAAAAAATTGGATCAGATGCCATAGTTTTGATTCTTGACTCCTCGAACAAAAATCCTAGCTCTGCCCCTGGCGGTGGGGCGACGCGATGTGGACCACCAAACTGGAGGAAGCGGTGGGTGTAAAATGATAGGACTGACGCACTTGAAGTGTTTGAAGAAATGAAAATAGGAAATGGAAGAGATAGAAATGAAAGAAGGAAGATCTGTATTCAAGAATTATTTGAAAACAAGAAAAGCAGTTGTAGGAATCTCTTGTTCCAATTCACAACAAGCTTCACAAAACACTCTTTAAACAATTTTCATAGTACTCTAACTCTCCCTTTCTCCCTCTTTATATAACTTGCACCACTTGCACCTAACAGAATTTCCCACCTACTTTATGCTACTAAACAAAACTGGTAAACAAAAGGAAAATAACAGAAACTAACAGAAAAAGATTCCAACTGCAACTAGCTCACGTGTCCAAAATGGGTTGTAACATTCCCTTTCTCTTCAAACAAGCCTTGTCCTCAAGGCAAAAATCCAGGGAATTTGGCTTGAAATTGAGAGTAGTTCTCCCAAGTGGAATCCTCCTTAAATGATCCCTCCCATTGCACCAAGCCTGCCTCTGTATTTGACCAAATGTCTATCCAAAATAGCTTCAGGTTTGAGGATCCATAACCCCAACATCAATGATTGAAGAAAGTGTGGGGAGAGCAAGAGTGGCTTGGCCGAGCTTCTTTTTTATTAGGGAAACATGAAAAACAAGATGTATTTTGGAAGTAGGTGGTAATGCAAGCTTGCAGGCCACTAGTCCAACCCTTTGTAATATCAGGAAGGGCCCATATGACTTGGGTGCTAACTTCTGATTTCTTCTTAAATGAGTTGTGGCTAGTCTGTAGGGCAGTAATTTGAGGTATACCGAATCAGCTACCTAATATACCCTCTCAGTTCTATGCTTATAAGCCAGTTGCTTCATACGATTTTGAGCCTGCACCAAATGGTCTTTAATCAACTTCAAGGTAGACTCTCTATCCATGCCCCACTGGTCCACAATGGCTACAAGTGTTGAGCATGCAATTTACTAAATGTGTGAAGGAGGAACTTGGCCATAGACAATTTGATAGGGTGTCATGTTGGTGAAAGAATGGTAGGTGGCATTATACCTCCATTCAGCTAGGGGAAGCCAAAGTAGTCGAGCCTTAGGTCTTTGCCTGGTGATACACCTCAAATAAGACTCCAAACACATGTTTACAACTTCAGTTTGTCGATCAGTGTGTGGGTGGTGGGCAATGCTTAAACAAATAGTGGTGCCCTACAATCTAAAAAGTTCTTTCCAAAAAATGCTAATAAACAAAGCATCTTTGTCAGAATTGATTGAAACAGGCATGCCATGTAATTTGAATACATTATCCATTGAGACTTCAATGGTAGTGTAGGTGTGGCCAAGGGCCATGAAGGGGGCATACTTGGAAAGTCTGTCCGCCACCACAAAGATTACAGATTTCCTTGGGAGCTAGGTAACCCTTTTATGAAGTCCATAGAAAATGTCAGTCCACAAATTTTCTGGGATGGGTAGTGGCTGCAACAGACCTAGGGTAGCCACAGTTTTTGTTTTGTTCCTTTGGCAAGTGTCACATTTAGCCACAAACTTGTTTATGCTACTCTTCCTGCCTTTCCAATAGAATGATCTTTTGACCCTTTTGTAATTCCTTTGTGAACTTGAATGTCCCCCAGTTCGTCCTCCATGCAATTCTTGCTAAATCAGACTTTTAGTGTTGTCATCAAGTGATCCAACCACCTCTCTTTGTAGGTTCATAACCCATGCTGCCACAGATAGCCTTTATGGGACAGTTGATCAGCAAATAAATATATAATTATAGGTTGAAACTCTGGATCTGTTTCCCAAGCCTTTTTAAGGGCTACCAAGCAATATGTTTGCACAGTAGACAAGGCACTAATCATGGCTGGATTATCCAACTCTTGTCTGGAAAGGCCATCTGCAACCTTGTTCTCATACCCAGACCTGTAAAAAATTTCAGTCACAGCCCAGCAGTTTGGTGAGCCATTTTTGCTGCATGGTAGTGGTAATTTTTTGGTCCAACAAGTATTTTAGACTCAGGTGGTCTGCCCTTAAAATGAAATGTCTACCCAACAAGTAATGCCCCCATTTTTGCACAGCATATACAAGAGCCAATAATTCCTTCCCATAGGCTCACAAACCAAGATGCTTTTGGAGCTAAAGCCTTACTAATGTAGGCTATGGGATGTCCATCTTGCATTAAGACAACCCTTATTCCCACTCCTGATGCATCACACTCAATGACAAAGTCTTTTGAATAATCTGGTAATGTTAGCACAGGGCAGATGTAATAGCAGTTTTGAGTAGTTGAAAGGCTTGCTCAGTAGAGTCATCCCAAACAAAAGCATCCCTTTTGAGTAGAGCTAGGTTGACTAATTTTGCCATAATCTTTAACAGATCTTCTGTAATAACCAGTAAGGCCCAAGAAACCCCTTAATGATTTAATTGAGGCTGGTCTAGGCCACTTCTTCATACCTTCCAGCTTTACAGGGTCAGCTAATACCCCCTTATCAGATATGGTATGTCCCAATTATTCCAAACTGGTTTGACCAAAAGGCACATTTTGATTTCTTGACAAACAGTTGGTGAGACCTCAGAATGGATAAAGTGGTACTCAGGTGTTCCATATGGCTACCCCAAATAGGACTGCATACCAGTATATCATCAAAGAAGACTAAAATGATACAAATGATAGGACTGACACACGTGAAGTGTTTGAAGAAATGGAAGAGATAGAAATGAAAGAAGGAAGTTCCGTATTGAAGATTTATTAGAAAACAAGAAAAGCAGTTGCAGGAATCTCTCGTTCCAATTCACAACAAGCTTAACAAAACACTCTTCAACGATTTTCATAATACTTCCACTCTCCCTATCTCCCTCTTTATACAACTTGCACCACTTGCATTTAACAGAATTTCCCACCCACTTATGCTACTAAACAAAACTGGTAAACAAAAGGAAAATAAAAGAAAAAGATTCCAACTGCAACTAGCTCAGCTGATGTGTCCAAACTGGGTTGTAACAAAAGAACTTAAAATACCGATTTATCCTAAAATGTTCAGTACTCCTTTTTAAGTGTGAACTAAACTACTGAAATACTGAACCGTGATCGGAAAATCTAAAATATAGAATATTTATCAATAGGTCTCTAAAGAATTATAACATCTTGACCCCAGATTTTCGAGCCTAACCGAGCCGAATACTGTTAGGCTCGGGTTCGGCTCATTTATTGAATGAGCCTAAAATTGAGGTTCAAGTTTAGTTCATTTAGTAGACAAACCGAACTTGAACGAGCTTTTACCAAACCAAGCCTCGAATAATTTACAAACGGCTCAATTCATTTACAACCCTAGAGGCAAAATGAAAATGGCAAAATTACAGGCACAGGCTCTCAGCTCATTAGCCGATCAGATTTTTTTGACTGTCTTGGTTGTTTGTCCAACACTCCGACTTACGAATCATAAAATAGTAATTTGAAGAAAAATTTAGAGTCTTTTCAACACTTTTATCAATGAGTTCTTTTAATTTATGGAAGAAAGTTTGGATTTTTCATTCAAAAAAAAAAAAAAAAATCTCAAGTTCTTGTTTTGCAGACTGAACAAACATTATGGGGCATAGAGAGTATCAATTTATTAAAGACATAATCGTACATTATGTTAAGTCAAGTCTTCGAATCACGCTTCGTTTTTCTACAATTTTTTTGATTGTTAACTCAAATTAAATAAGGAATTTAAGTTAAACCTTAAATAATAATATTAAAACTTGATTTCAAAACAAGATTTTAATAGAACGTAGGTCAAATTTTAGTATTAAAACCGGTTTTATAAAATACATGTTTTTAAAAGTCATTTTCACCGAACACGCAAATAATTTTAGTTTTTCTTGAGAGCGTTATTCTAGTCATGCATCCACAATGGGTTCCCTTAAATAGCTCCTAAGTTGATTCCTAAGGTGTTTATTTTTCACTCCTAGAGCTTACTAATTTTAAAGAGGATATGTGCACTCAATGAGCAGACAAAAGTATTCTCTATTTTGTGAAAAAAAAAAAAAATCAAAAAGTGTGGGTCCCTAAAATTGATAAGCCAAACGGGAATATTGGTTAAGTTAAGACTGGATGCTCGACCAACGATGCATCAAAGCCAAGCTAATTCTCTCCTTCTCATAACCAATTATTTGGTTAAACTCCTCTGAAATTCGATCCCACAACCTTGCTCTCAATTGGTCATACATGTTGCAGCGTCTCCGAAGACCCTTAGCGACGCCTTGCATAGTACTTCGTCTTCATCTTTTGTCCAATTAGTATTTCTTACCTTCGGTTGCACTTCACTATTTTGTTTTGGCTTTTTGCAAGCTTGCGAATCCATATTTTGACAAGGTTGATGAGTTGAAAATTGAGATTGGCTTTGAACCAAATTGGCTGGGTGGAGTAAAAGGGAATCAAAAGACTTGAATGAAGGGTTAGATTGATTACATGAATTTGGAGGTATGGGTTCTGTAGGAAAGGTCAGCGCGTAAGGTGACGGGGCAGTTGAGCAACTTATATAAACGAGCCACGTGGCTCGAAAAGTCTCAATAAGACACGTCATAATTCAAATAGCAAATAGTGACTAAAAGAAAACCCCAACGCGAAGGAGATAACCTCGAGGAAGGAACGGAACAGGATTGCAAGTGCCCTGAATAAGGGAAACACCACTTAGAAGGAAGCTCACCCCTCGCGAGGTCCTCAGCGAAGAGGGTTGCCGCGACGGGGAAGAACGAAGGCTCACGCGAATACGCGAACCAAGCTCGCGACGGTATCTGGCCAAAAGGAAGGGGTAGGGAAGTTGATACGAGCTCGAATTAGGTCTTGGCGCGAGCCAAAAGGCTCGCGACCATGCCCAACACAACGGAATAGGGGAGATACAAGTGGCTTGGTGGCTTTAAAGGATTAAGGGTCGCTGCGAGGGAAATGATGCACTAGAATGACCTAATGGAAGCTTCCTAACGGCTAGTGACATCACCCACGTCACCCAGGTATACGGAGAGAACACGTGTAATCATGTTATTGGGGAAAAGTCTGTAGACCCATGATTGGGTGCACATCCCTATAAATATGGGACACTCATTCACAAGTTCCAGAGAGATTCTAATTCATCCTTGGAGCACGGAAATCCTAGAGAAAGAAAGTGACTCAGAGCCCTGGAATCAAGAACATTGTTCTTACTGATGCTCGCGAGCTCATCTAATCTCTAGAACTGTGATTCGAGGATGATGATGATTCAAAGGGGAATGAAATGAAGACTGCTGCCTTCTCTTTCTGTATATTTGGCTTAATTCTTCACCCCTTTACACACTCTCCTACTCCTGTTCCTTTGTGATTAACCATTGGTTATTGTTTGCCTCTCCAAATTTAAAGATTATTTGAATTAACAAAGAACCTTTCCTACAGGTTCCATTAGCAAAGAATGGCGAAGTTGATGAAAGCTGTTTTTGGAGTATATTTCAGACTGTCATTTTGCATTCTGGGTAAAAAAAAATCTCATTTAAATATATTTTGATAATTACTCTTAAACACTATTTTGTTGAAAAATCTATCTTTCACACATCTCCCAATCAAACACTCCTATAGATTTATAATTTATTCTGACCATGATTCAAAAATCTTCAATTCACAATCCAAAATAAAATGCAAGAAATAGTAGCAAGAGCTAATTGCCTCAACTCGATGGAGAAGGAACAACTTTGTCCATTTAACAACCCCCAATATTGCAAATGTTAGGGTTTGGCTCAATAGTGCAAGCGCACTTTCGGAGAGTGATGTCTAGGGTTCGATTTTTATAGACAGGGTTGGCTCATGGCATAAGCCATCGAAGTCATTGCCGGTCCCAATTTTTGATTTCATACCCCTTGAGATCCACGCAATGCTTTGTAAGTCCTATGGAGTGCAATTTTACAACATTGCCCAAATTTGCACATGCGCACAACATGAGTTGTGCGTGCAAACATGAATTCTCTCTCTCTCTCTCTCTCTCTCTCTCTCTCTCTCTCTCTCTCTCTCTCCACGTCACATCCCATGAATCCATAGTCTGCACACAATTCCCATTCTCTTTTTTTTTTGTCTTTTTTTTTGTCTCCCTTTTGGATTTGGAGTACCAGTAGTGACCTCAATTGTGGGCCCTTTATGATTTGTATTTGTGATCGAACCGTTCAATTTGTTGGGGATGTTGAGTAGCTCATTCATGTAAAAAATCAAATTAATTTGATATTGGTAGCCCAATGTTCGGATATCATTGATGACTAATATCATTTGGAGAATGCACTATAAAACAAATTTGTCTCAATTGTGTGTTTGCCAATCTCCGATGAACATAATTTTTGTACCCATTGTGTGTTCAACATTCTTGAAAAAATGAACGGTTCCAATCTTAAATGTAGATTTCAGATGGCCCACAATTGAGGTAACTATGAGGATATAGTGACTTGGGTCATTATGGGAACCCCAAGTCCTTTCTCTCTTCCCATTTTATTTCAATACACTATAATTTTAAACTGCTTAGAGCATCCTTATCAGGAGCACCAAATTTTACACCAAATTTAACTTCAAAAACACCTTTTACAATTTAGCAAGCCACTTTTACAAAAGTTCACAGAATCAGACTCTCTATTCTAACTTTACTGCATTAAACCATTCTTTCTTTCTACACCTACTCCCCAAAAGTAATATTAAAAAAATAAACAGTGCGTGAATAGTGCACGAACAGTGTGTGAATAGTGCTCTGGTGAGTGAACAGTGCCGCACCAAATTTGGTGCAGTACTGTAGCAAAGTTAAAAGCTTAACCAATTTGATCAACCATTTGGTGAGCCTGAGCCTGATTCAGGGTTAACAAACCCACTTAAAAGCTAAATGTGGAGAGGAAACACCTCAAACATGAAAAAATTAGACCTAACAATTATTTAACAAATTTGCAAAACTTGAAGTCTTTTGATTCACAGTGCCTCACACAGTGCCTTGCACATCTCCCAGCGTGGGAGAATTAGTTTTTTTTAAGGAAAATGTTATTTTTTTTTTATTAGACTTGAGAGAAATAGTAAAGTTAGGATAGAGAGTCTGATTTTGGGAATTTTTGGAAAGTGACTTGCTAAATTTGTAAAAGGTGTTTTTGAAGTTAAATTTGGTGCTCCTGATAAGGTGCCCTTATAACTTTAGTTTAATTTAACTGCTTATAACTTTAGTTTAATTTATCTATTTTAAATAAAATTAATATTATATAAAAAATATGCTCGTAGAGATCTACCCAACCGAGATCAATACTGAATATAAAATTTTGTAAAAATATATATTTTATTTTTTTAATGTTTGTTTTGTTTTTGGGATGTAGACTACATAGGCTCTAGTTTTTAGAAGATACTAGGTAGGTTCTAGATTTCACAAGATATTTAGGTAGGAGGCAATTTCTAAAATTTAGACGATGAATTATTAAATGAACACTGACACCGAGGAGAATTTAGACCATATAGTTAGGCACTTTGGACCGTACATTTAGGCACTTTGGATTGTACACCAACACCAAGGAGAATCTACCTATACATTTAGACTGTATATTTAGGCATATTTAGGGCAGTAAATGATCCGAGCTTTAGGATGTTGAGGTTCGGTTGTTTAGTCTTTAAACGAACTCGAGCCGAGCTCGAGCTCAATGAAAATTTGACCAGCCGAGGTTTGAGTCGAACTCAAACTTGTTCACGAGCCTTAATGTGTCAAAATTTCTAGTTACCTTAATGTGTCAAATTTTTTAGTTATTTATACTCTCATACAGGTCTGGAACTTCAATAAAAAATTTATTTTGTACATAAATAAGTACATACATACATATATAAAATTATAAAATCATAGTATAATTTAAGTTTATACATGAAAAGTTATAAAAATTTCATGATGTACATGTAAAAGTTTTAAACATATTTTCCGCTTATTATATATGTGACATATTCAAACATATTCTTATGACATATACATATAAACTCTAGGTTCTCGAGCCTTATCGAGACGAATCTGTACGATACTGTCAGGTATAGATTCGGCTCATTTATTAAACGAGCCTAGAATTGAAGTTTAGATTCGGTTCATTTAGTACTCGCATCGAACTTGAACGAGGTTTTACCGAGTTGAGCCTCGAATAGTCCACTGTACACCAACACCGAGGAGAATTTAGCCTATACATTTAGGCACTTTGGATTGTACACCAACATCGAGGATCATACACCAACACTAAGGAGAATTTACAATTTAAACTGGGTACATTTAGAATTTAGAATTAAGACCGTACGTTTGGAATTTAGACGTACATTTAGGCACTTTGAAATATAGAATGTAGAATTTAGATCGCACATTTAGAATTTAGAATTAAGACTGTACGTTTAAAATTGAGATCGTACATTTAGGCACTTTAAAATTTAGAATGTAGAATTTAGATCGTACATTTAGAATTGGGAAAAACTACGAACCATCCAGTGGGTGGTCTATGGTGAAACACACCGTTGTTTACCTTGGGCCTTTCACAAGTACTTGCGGCTATTTTGTTGGACATCAATCCAATCAAGCCGAAATGGATAGATTTGTTGAATAAAATTACCAAATTAACCCCAAGCACTTCTCCCACTCTCTCTCCATGTACATCTCTATAAACATTTTGTCAATTCCCTATAAATATCATTGGAATTATTCTAATTTTATCAAATATTAATGTGCATATACGTTGGAAAATAATAAAAAGGGAGTCTCAATACAAAAAAAAGTGAGTGCCAATATTATTCCGCTATTTATAATACCTTTAATATAAGAGTAATATTGAATATTTTTAGTAAAATTTTTAAAATTTGTAATTTAAATGGAGAAGTGTTGAATATACGAGTAATTTTTTTGAAAAATAAAGTGTTCGGTTGGAGTTAGCTATAATAGAGTATGAGTTTAACCTATTTTTTTTGTCTTTACTGAAACATATATCAATATTGGTTAACCTTTTTTTTTAGTTTTATGATTTTCTCGTTGAGACAAACCAATAATTCACAAAAAAAAATTAATAAAAACAGACAAAAGCAAAAAAAAAAAAACACCTTGAACAAAGGAAAAAAAAAAATACTTCAAGAGGATTATTAATCAAACACCCTAAATTTGTTACCAAAATTACTTTTTGTCTTCTGAAGAGAATGTAAATTTTTTCCAGAACCTCCAAATTAAAGCTCATATGTGATAGTATGGGATAATGAAGGGTAGGGATGGGCATGGGGACGGATCAGGGACGGAGAGTAATCAAGTTACAAGTAGAGGTGTCGAACGGGCCGGGCCGGCACGAGCGCGACACGGGCATAGTACGTTTATCGTTGCCACGGCACGGCATGACACGGTATTCATGTGTAAGCAAAAGTATTTGTCAGCTTCAATTCAAGTTGTATCAAGTATCAACTAGATTTCTAATTTGTAAACTAAAGGAACCACAAACAACTGAAACAAGATAGCATATAAAGGAGTATTGAAGTAGTGTGATCTTCAACTTCATATGAAGCACTAAGATAAAGTAAAGTACGAAAAGTACATTTACGATAATGACCAAATTGGTCTGGAGCTAATTAAGGGCGACCCCATGTGTTTGGAGAAAATTTAGTGGGACCCAAAAGTTTCATAACTCGTGAATAGACCCCTATATTCGGGGATTCGGGGATGGGGCAGAGTGAGGAGGGGATGGATCGGGGAAAGGATTCGGGCCGGGAACATGCCTATCTCCACCCCTACCCGATCCCCAAACATTTTAAAAAAAAAATCCCCATATCCTATCCAATCTCCAAACAGATCTCCGTATTGTCGATCCGTTAGAATCGGCGATCGGATTGGATTCGAACGGGTTGGAGGAAATGACCAAACCTAATGAAGGGATAGTGTCAGATGTGGACCATGTGATGCGTAGATGTGGCCGCGGAAAAACAACAATGGAAGGATCCTATATCTAGCTGGCGTGTTTTTAGTGGGTCTTATGTTAGCATTCTTGCGTAATTCCACCCCCCCCCCCGCCCCCCCCCCCCCCCCCCTCCCTCATTCAGAGGCAGTAAAAGTTTGAGGCTAACATTGTAATTTAACAAAATGAATGGTACAACTCTGAAAAGTACGTCACAGAAGCACTACACTGACACAACAATAATCGGAGCCCCACGCTTGCAATCGGACCTGTTCAATTTGTTTAAAATATGTTTTTAAGATTACCTTTAAAAAATCAACTCATTTGGATATCGGTAAAGGCTTGATCGGTTCATTCAAATTTATCCTGTAAAATCTGACGGGAATCAACTAAATGAACTGATCAAGCCCTTATCGATATTCAAATGAGTTGATTTTTTTACAGGTAATCTTAAAAACATAGTTTCAATAAATTGAATGGCTCCGATCATTCGCATGGGGTTCACAAAAAAAAAAAAATTGTGTCAAATGTTGTGTTATTTGTTGTGTCAACAGAACCGCCCCCTATATGTATATATACATATTTTTAATACCTTTCTCGGCCTTTTGGTTAAGATCAAGTATAACATCTGTTCTTATTAGTTTAAAAAATATTTTTAATATGACTTTTAGAACACCTATTGGGTGTTATATAGCAAGATCTGAAAAGAATTTACAATATATACCGCACCATATAGATGTCCACAATAACCTCATTTTTGCGATCTTTTACGGGCTTTGCAATATATAGGTGAACAACTGGATGTTAAGAAAGACAGGCGAGAGAGAGTTTAGAGAGAGAAAGTGAGGAGAGGGAGAAGCTCCCTTCCATGGCCGCCGGCCCATGGCCGCCCCCTTCCCCCTCCCCCTCCACCCCCTTCCACCTTCGTCCTCCTCCTCTTCTCCTCCTTTGAACGCTTGTTTGGGTGACCGGAGACTCCTCATGCCGGATCCGTTCCTCTCCGGTCCGGTGTGGGTGACCGCACCTTGATTTTTGGACCCGGGGGAGCCGGATCTGGGGTTTTCAGATCCGGGCTCCTGACGACGACGGCGGCGGCTTCGGATGGGTGACAGCTCCGACGACGGCGGCGGCGTTCTTCTTTTTTCCTGTATTTTTCTTCTTTGTTTTTTTTAGGTTGTTTTTGGCCGGTTGTTTTGGCCGGTTTTTTTTTTTGGTAGTTTTGAGGCCGGCTGTTTTGTGGCCGGTGGTTTGTTGTACCCGGTTTTGGCCGGTGGTTTTGGATTTAATAATATTCTTTCTATTTCTCCAAAAAAACTGGATGTTGAATTCCAGACCACATAAGGTCTCCAATGATAAAAGTAGGTCACGGGGAACAACCTTCGGAATGGGAGAAGAAATTCAAAACCAGAATCCCAGAGTTGGTGTTTGGGAGTTTACTTTTCAGGTTTTCATTTTCAACTTTTTGATTTTTTAGTTTTTTGGATTATGGTTAGAATGTGTTTTAAATTTAGGAGGAGTGTTTGGGAGAAATGTGCAGAATGCATTTTTAACATGAGTAGTGTTTGAAAGAATAATAAAGAAAATGAGTTATGGATTGGTTGTTTACAATTTTGCCCAAGTTTATTTATTATGGTATTAAAATGTGTGTGAATATTATTTTAGGAAGTTTTTAAAGTTATAATGGGTAATATTTTGGTAAATGTGTGTCCCGCCCAATTTTTTTTTTCTTCTTTTTGTAATGCAATGGAAATAGACAGCAGAAAAAGAGTTCATTTTTTTAGAGTGAGATTCGGCCCAGCATTTCTAGAGTCAACTTCGTATAAAATGGAAAAAATATTAGGACACCTATCCACTCCCACCTCCAGAATTAGCAGCAATTGGAGGCTTAGCAACGCAAACTTGGTTCTGCCCAATATGATCCTTCTCAAGAACTATAGGAACATTCTGAACAAATCAAGAAGAATGACAAAATGACTGAGGGTTTTGGTCTTTTGGAGAGCTTCCCCAAAGAGAATGAGAAAAGGAGAAGTGAAAGGCCAATTCTATTCGCAACCGAGGAATGGCTAAATTCAACCCACTAAAAATTGAAAATAAAAATTGCTAACTTTTAACCCATTTTTTACCAAAGACAACCAACAAAGTTCCAAAATTTTCCCAATATACCTGTAATAACCCGAAATTTCGTAAATAAAAATTTCGATTTATTAATTCGATTAGTTATTTTTAATATCGCTAAATAAAATAATTTATTATTTAGTTTAAATAATTTGAATGAAACTAGATCTAGTTTGTTATTTCCTTTTATTTATTTTTCCGCGCCGTAAAATAAACGCGTACACACCGGGTATTTCACCACACTGCGTCCGGAAGCCTTACTAAATCCCCAACTCTTATTTTATTTTATTAAAGCTAACCTTGATTAGGTGGGAGATTACTTATAACCTAAAACTAATCTTTAAGTTGGTGGGAAATTAGGTGGGAGATTACTTATAACCTAAAACTAATCTTTAAGTTGGTGGGAAATTTGGTGGGGAATTTCTTATAACCTAAAACTAATCTTTAAGTTGGTGGGAAATTTGGTGGGGAATTTCTTATAACCTAAAATTAGTCTTTAAAACCTAATTTTTGCTTTTGCAAAAGGTTGTTTGGACACTTGTGGGGAGGGTTTTTGGCTAGTGATTATTTTTGGGGGAGGTGAACCTCATTGCTTCACTATAAATAGCTCACTCTCCTTGCTTCATTTCACACCAAAATCTCCCAACTTCTCCACTTTGTGCTTTCTAGTGTTCTTGAGTGAGTTCTTGGGTGTTCTTCTTGAAACTCATCCTAAACCACCACACACCACCACTCTCGACCACCCCTAGATCTTAGAAAGGTAGAATAAGTTAGCAAGAAAGCGTTCGAGCAAAGGTCGACTAGTCGTTACGCCGCCGGAATTCAACTAGCTTATCGGCTTCCGACTAATCATCGGAATTAAGGTAGATACTTTATCTTAACCTTAGATTAGTATTTACTAGTTCATATTGATTAGGTTATTATTTTGCTTAAACATGCCTAATTATGATTAAACGTGATTATGTTGGTGATTAGTGATTTTATGAACAATTAGACTTTGAAAAAACACACTTAGTCGATACTATGCACGATTTGAAATTGACTTATCAAAATGCACCGTTATAATGCCCGATGGACTTTTGGAAACTTAAAATATCCAGTTATAATGCCCGGATGAAAATCGACTTTTCAAATTTACGCTGTTATGCTGCCCAATTGATTTTTTTGGAAAATAGTCGACTAAACTTTTCTTAAAGCAACTTCAAAATGTTTTGACTGTACTTGGACTGTTGAGATTAACCCAAGGCTAACACCCTTGAGGGTCTGTCAAAAAAGATATGCCTAGCGCTGTCTAAGAAAGGAATGGTGCCAGTAACTGCATTCGTGCGGCCATCCAGCCTGGGACTCTCCTGGTTATCTCATTTGTCTAAAGAAAGTCACCAACAAGATTTTGTACCTAAAGTAACACGGTTATCGTGAAATATTTTTAAACGAAAAGTTTATCTTGAAACGATTTCTAAACGGAAGATTTTTATGTAATATGGCATGTGCATGTTTTTCGAGACGGTACGACACGATACATTTTTCAAGAAAATGATCGATTGTTTTTACAAGAAGAAATAGAGATGAGAATGAAAATACTGTTGTAAATAAAATACTGCCATTAGAGTCCCGCCTCAGTTCCCCGGTGTGAACTGGTGGTCAAAGCTCAATGGAACTATACTATAAACAATACTGCCATTAGAGTCCCGCCTCAGTTCCCCGGTGTGAACTGGTGGTCAAAGCTCAATGGAACTATACTATAAACAATACTGCCATTGGAGTCCCGCCTCAGTTCCCCGGTGTGAACTGGTGGTCAAAGCTCAATGGAACTATACTATAAACAATACTGCCATTGGAGTCCCGCCTCAGTTCCCCGGTGTGAACTGGTGGTCAAAGCTCAATGGAACTATATTATAAACAATACTGCCATTAGAGTCCCGCCTCAGTTCCCCGGTGTGAACTGGTGGTCAAAGCTCAATGGAACTATACTATAAACAATACTGCCATTAGAGTCCCGCCTCAGTTCCCCGGTGTGAACTGGTGGTCAAAGCTCAATGGAACTATACTATAAACAATACTGCCATTGGAGTCCCGCCTCAGTTCCCCGGGGTGAACTGGTGGTCAAAGCTCAATGGAACTATACGGTAGTGCTGTTTGAAGTTTCTCCTCAAATTCCGCGGGTGAATTTGACGGTTAGAACTTACTCAGTACAACACATAGCAAGCGGACCTCATAAACAGACTGGTGGGGATTCAGTGATATGGGTAGCCGGGACTATGTCGTGTGTGACGCGGAGTTAGCGGACCTCATACTGCAGGAGTCAGTTTATGGGTGGCCGACCCTTCGTACGGAAAGGTTGGTGACCGTTAGAACGGGGTTGTAGAACGGGCCAATAACTTTCGAGAGATGTGAGATGTTGACATGGTTGAAATTTGAAGAAGAATGCTGTTATGAGAAAATGATACGAGATACTGACACTATACTCTGGATTCTGAAATAATACGAGATACTGATTTTATTAAAGCTGCACTCTGATATGAAAAGAAATGGGATACTGATTTTATTTAAGCTGCACTCTGAATTGATGTGATACTGATGCATTGACACGCATGAACTTACCGTTTTGATAAATGATTTTCAACTATTTACCTGCCAACAATATTGTTCTAGAATTGCTAGTTTAATGTTGGGGTACGGTATCTATTGAGCGTCCTCGCTCACGGTTTGCCCTGGCATAATACCACGATGTTGGTATTATGCTAGATTATCACGTTGGACAGGAATACCTTTACGGAAAACACGGAGCCGGAGGAGCTGCCGGAATAGAGATCCACCAGGCGGAGGAATTTTGTGGAGCCGTAGAACCCACCCAGTCTACCTTTTTGTAATCTGTGAAGGATAGACCATCTATATGTATTTTGGTTATTATTATTACTGTTTAGACCGACTTTAAATTGTAATAATAATCCATAACGCTTTTCCCAAAATGCGGGGCGTTACAATACCCCTCTCCTTCCTAACATTTATTTACTACCCAAACTACCCTCTTATTAAATCTAACCCTAAAATATCCCATCCTTTTGTAAGCCCAGAATCCTCCATCATTTCCATCTCCCCCATCGTGTTCTTTAGCAAGAACATAAAAAAAAATGGCAGCGAGCACTCCTCTTCTCTCCTACTGGGTTTAGGGCTCCAAAACAGCGACAACTCCTCGTCTTCTCTCATTCCTCTCCTCTCCCCCCCCCCCCCCCGGTACTCTCTCTACCTCTCACTCCCTCCGTCTCCTCCGTTCTTGCATCCAACCGCCACGATTGCCGCCGCAGCCGCCGTCATCAACATTGCGAGCATTACTCCGTCCGACTCAGATCTGCTAGTCTAAGGTATGTGTTTGAACCCTTACCCCAAAATTTTTGAAAAAATAAATAGGGAACCATTCACCGGAAGATTGAACTTCAAATTTCGGATATCCAGTACCGAAATTTTAGTTTTTTACTCGGAAATTAAAAATTAAACATGTTCAATTCCTTGTGATTTGCAAATCGTGAAATTTCACAGAAAATTTTAAAATTTGAAATGACTTGTAGAATTCATCGTTTAACGAATGAATTGGGTTTTGTAATCAAAGGTATAAGTTTTGTAATCACATTGATCAGGTATCAATTGGGATGGGTTTTTTCCATCCACTTACTTCTTTGTTGAATCGTTGGTTTGTGCTTAGCCTTTGCACTGAATTGAAGTTTTGCGCCACTTGCTCAATTGCATGTATGCATTGACCTGTAGCTATTTCTTGTTTGAGATATTCAAAGACAATTGAACTGAAAGCACAAATTAAAATCTTCTGGTAGCCTGAGTGGGTAAATGATGACTTTTCAGCTGTATGTATATTTTCAGTAGTTGATGCAGGACAAGATATACTGTAAAGACCCGTATTTTCATATTATTTTCCAGAAATAAAATTGGGGAAATATGGGAAACTAATTAAAATGCTAAAGTGTTGAATTTTTAAGTGTTGTGAGTGGGATTGGACCTATTTGCATTACACAAACCACATTTGGGCTTGGAGTGTAATTACATGATATATATATATATATATATATATATATATATATATATATATATATATATATATATATATATATATATATATATATATGTGTGTGTGTGTGTGTGTGTGTGTGTGTGTGTGTGGTGGGAGAGGAGAGAGAAAGTCATCTTCCTCCCCCAAAATCAGCCGTCCCTCTCTCTCTCTCTCCTCCATGGCTCTCAAAACCTCTCTCTTCACAAATTTAATCAAAACTCAAGCTCCAAACTTAGTCCCTTCACAAAAGCTTCTCCAAATCTCGTGCTCTACGCGTTGGTATGCTTATTTCACTCCGGTGTTTGAAGATTTTTTCTTGGATTTTGAAGCTAGAGTTTGGGTTTTGCTCCTTGGGGGTTTTTCAAGCTAAATCACAAGAGGTAGGAAAATTTCTAACTCTTCTAAGTGTAAATGTGGTGTATGTGTGTGTATAGCCACTTGATTGCTAAGCTTTCCATTGTCTTGTTGATTTCTTTGAAAAAAAATCCATTTCCTAGACAAATTGGTGTTGAAACTCCTTATCTCCTAGCTTCTATGTTGTTCTTTTCTTATTTTGATAGATAACCCACTCCATTGTTACTTGATTTCATGGTGGTGCTTGCAATTTCTATGAAACCCATTGTTTGCTCATTGTTTGAATTTGGGAAAAACTAGCAAAACTTGTAAATTGATGGTATGTTGTGTTACAATGTTGTTTGAACCTCTTTTGCTTCTTAATATGTCCATTTGGAACCAAGAAATGCCCATAAAGAAGCCTTATCGATCACCCCTTGAGTTGAAAATTTTCGGATCTGGTGTTGTCCTATCGATAGGACTTCGTTCCCTATCGATAGGAGCCTTTCACCTTTCGTTGTGGCCAATCTGATGGCTTTCCTATCGATAGGACTTGATCTCCTATCGATAGGATCCTCTGACGCTCTATCAATAGGACTTTACCTTCTATCAATAGGACTTTCTGATGCTTCAATAGTGGCCAATCTGATCCCTCTCCTATCAATAGGACCCAACTCTCTATCAATAGGACACCTATATTTTATGAAAAATTTCATGAATCATGATCCATTGTTTGTGGCTCGTTTGTGTAAGTTGTTGGCCACATGTTAGGGTCCGGGAGGGTCACTTTGACATCTTTGACACTCGGGTCAAAATCTCTTTATGGACACGTTCGGGTAACATGAAGAAATGAGTTTCGCGTGAAATTAACACATGATAGTAATGTAATGAGACTACGGACACCATAATGATATTATTGAGCATGAAATGAAGTACAAATGTGGTAATGATTGGCACGGGGCCCAAAAGGGGTATGCCCGGAATGGCATGGGGCCTGAAAAGGGGTATGCCCGGAATGGCACGGGGCCCAAAAAGGGTATGCCCGGAATGGCATGGGGCCTATATGGCAAGCCTGGAACATAATGAAATGATTAAGAGGAATGAGATACATATGGTGAACGTGTAGGACACTTGTGGTGTGTTGGGTACGAGTCGGGCATGAGTTAAGCACGAGAGACAATAGTAGATGGAATCCAATAGCCTTGTGTTGTTTTCAAGCCCCTAAACCATTCGAATTCTTTCTTAATTCTTGTTACATGACTTGTGCATTCTTGTCTATCATTCACATGCATTTCATTTCACTTAGGTTTGTTAGATATTTCTCTACTGGGCTAGTGAGCTCAACCTTAAAAATTTCAGGTACCCACCAAGGAACATGATATGGAGTGCTTGGGGTGCATGCATGCACTGTTTTGAAAGCTAATGGAGGAGTTATCTCATCATCCTAGAACTTGTATTTTTTTTTTTGATGATTTTGTAACTCAATTAAGTTTCTTCTTTTGATACTGGACTTGTAATAACTATACATTTATTTTATCTCATTTTGGGATACGGGTACCCATAGACCGTGGTGTATTTTGATGTTAAATTTGACTATTCTATTTAGACTTTGATGAGGCTCATGGAATTGTTGACCGTCCACGTGGATTATCCTAATGAATTATCCTTTTAAATTTCGAGGGTGTGACATATACACCCCTATTATTTATGGAAACATTAGTTTAGTAATAATTTTTATTTACAATTAGTATTAGGAGATTTTATTTGTGCTGCCTGTTTTGCACGTTTTTAGTTTAGCTTTGGTTAGATTTTATTTTATTTCCTTTTAGCAAATAGTCTAGGTTTCCAAGTAATGCTTTGCTTGGTCACTTGACACAGCGGAATTCACGAAAAACTAGTTGCGTACTAGTTCAAACGAAAATATGTCTCGAATCCACGAGGTTCTTGAATCCACAAGAAGAAAGAGAGATAACTCTGAATTATATTTGATTAAAAGTTAAATATGCCCAAAGGCTACATCCTTATTTATACTAATAGGAGTCCTAACTAAAAGGAAATTACTTAGAGTGGTCACCAAGCAAAGCATTACTTGGAAACCTAGACTATTTGCTAAAAGGAAATAAAATAAAATCTAACCAAAGCTAAACTAAAAACGTGCAAAACAGGCAGCACAAATAAAATCTCCGAATACTAATCGTAAATAAAAATTATTACTAAAATAATGTTTTCATAAATAATAGGGGTGTATATCTTGTCCTGCATCATTCTCCTTTTCTTCAAAAGAACTCGTCCTCGAGTTCTCATTAGGAACCTGCCATCTTCCATGCATAAATAAATAAATACTTAGAGTACTTCAATCACTTGATTTCCTTCCAAAAAAGTTCCACACCAAAAATTACTTCCAATGACATCTTATCAGCATGTTTCAATTGACTGATAAGATCCAATAGATGAATATTGGGAATCCAATCATACTGTTGCACTCCAAGAAAATCAACAAAGCCAACTTGACTTTGTGGGTACTCCTGATTTTGTTTCATCTTGGTATTGGTTGACACATCAACAATTGGCTCATTGAGACAGGCTGGCTTGACCATAGAGTCATCAGATGAATTAGCAACATCAATTTCTTCCATTAAAAAATCAATTGGGTCCTCAACAACTTGATCACCAACATCCATAGAAATTTTCTGCTTCTCACCCACCTCCATATCGGTTTGCTTATCATTAACTTCAATCACAATGTTCCCTTTGCCACTACTACTCATATCAACTTTCTCTTTAAAAGCTTCTTCAACAACTTCGGTAGATATGTGAATTATATATTGTTGCTTTGACTTATCTTTTTCTTCCAAAAGTTGCTCATAATTCCACGGCAAAAATCTCTCCATCATACGTTTTTTGATTCTTGGCCATGTGCGAATACGACGCTTTCCCAATCGTTCTCTCTTATCTTGCATATCTAACCACCATCGTAGCGCTCGTCCCGTAATTTTTGCCAGCAAATATTTCCACCTTATTTCAGACAGCATTCTCACATACTCAAAGAAATCATCAATATCTAAAATCCAATCTAAAATATCTTCAAAATACTCATAACCACTTAATTTAGGCAAATTATCATAAGACCTGAAATCGGGTTTTGATTCATCACTATCGGCATAATTAGTTGGGTGTCTCCCAACTACAATCTGGTTACCGGGCTGGCATTGGGCAAATCCTACCGCGCTTTCCCGATTCTAGTTAAGAGGACGGCGTTGGGCAACTCCCACCACGCGATCTTCTTCAACCCTTATTGCTCCTTGGTCGAGGCATACAGATAGCTGCCGCACCGGTTCATGGATTTCTGTTTGAAAATCTGTGAACCGCGTTTGTTGTTCTTCAACCATCGCCCTTAGATCAGCAAGCCCTTGAGCAACGTCGAAGGTTGTGTTTTCAACTTTGTTAGGTGTCATCGAGCCAGAAACAATCTTGCTCTGATACCACTTGACGCAGCGGAATTCACGAAAAACTAGTTGCGTACTAGTTCAAATGAAAATAGGTCTCGAATCCACGAGGTTCTTGAATCCACGAGGTTCTTGAATCCACAACAAGAAAGAGAGATAACTCTGAATTATATTTGATTAAAAGCTAAATATGCCTAGAGGCTACATCCTTATTTATACTAGTAGGAGTCCTAACTAAAAAGAAATTACTTAGAGCGGTCGCCAAGCAAAACATTACTTGGAAACCTAGACTATTTGCTAAAAGGAAATAAAATAAAATCTAACCAAAGCTAAACTAAAAACGTGCAAAACAGGCAGCACAAATAAAATTTCCTAATACTAATCGTAAATAAAAATTATTACTAAAATAATGTTTCCATAAATAATAGGGGTGTATATTTTGTCCTGCATCATTAGTACACAGTAACCACGGACAAAACATATTGTCCTAAGATTTGTTGCTGGCTTTTGGTAGTTTCTTACTTTCTTATCAAGTTGTGGTATAGGTATTAACAACACTAGCTATTGTACTGCTGGGACAAACCGCATAAGTGGTTCTAGCGAGTTTGATGAAGAATTGTGTTGATTATGCTTTAGTTCTTTTTGAAAATGAGACACAACGTTTACAACGGTACAAATAATAACCAGATTATTATTATTTTGTTTCTTGAAAGCATAGGCTGCTTTGGCATGGGCATCAGGTCATGTATAATCAGCTTGCTTCGTGGATAGTTGATGGGCTTCTTAATGACCAATATGGAGAGTTCTTCATTAGCAGGTAACTATAAATAGTATACATTTTGTCCTTGATGACTTGAATCAAATGCAAGTTGGAGAACAGAAGATCATCAAGCATAAACACATATTTGATTCGGATTCTACCATCATAGAACCAAAAATTTTAAGAGGAGAATACAACAAATAGGTCTCTTACCCCTTTATAATGCTGCTATTCTCCACAAACTGCGAGTGAACATCTCTCCATGTACCTTTATTGCAAGTCTATAGTCTTCTTCTATACTTCTGAACAACACTTGAACCAGGGCGGCACTCCTCTCTCTCTCTCTCTCTCTCTCTCTCTCACACACACACACATATTTGCATACCCAGGCATGCACACACAGAACTCTAAGGGAAAAGTGTAAGTGTATCATAGGCAACAATTGGCAGTGGTTTTTCCAGCAATTGCTGCTGGTCATTTCTGATCATGATGGTGTGGGGATTAGAATTGTTGAATTCCTCACTTTCTTATTGTTGCTCTGTAATTTGAATGAGAATCATCAGATACATATAAGTAATAGTGAGAGAAGAAAAATGATCATGATAAGTGTACGAGGAAGAACCTACAGGATAGGTCATATAATTTGTATTTGCTTTGTTCTACTGTAAGTCTGCTTTATTGGGTTTGTTACTCTACTGGTCTTCTTATTGATCATTTGAATGAGTCATGAAGCATTTGGAAACTTTCCCTGGCACTTGAGCTGCAGGTATAGTGGCTTTGTTATGGAAAGTAATGAACATCTGGTTTGTCAAAGTAGGACTCTCTTGAAGTACTTCCATCACTTATCAAATTTATAGCTACAAATGAAGTAGCTGGCTCTTATAGTGGTCAAGAGCCCAAGAATTTTGAAAATATAATTATACTTAACGATTTCATCTTTCAAAAGATGAAACGCGTCTAAAGTTTTCAATCATTAACATAGCTGGGCCCATCATACCCCAAAGGAGCTCACCATAAAAATTGGTGTGATACTTTGAACTCAATACAATTTATTTGCGTCTCAATCCCCTGCACTTCGTTAGTTGGAGCACTATAGCTATAATCAGGAAACTAATCTTTTGTTTGGCTGAATTTGATTTGATTAGAAATTGTTAAATTTTATAATCTGTATGTTTTCTTTCCTTGTAGGTCTTCAAGTCTAAAGAGAAGATCGATGTTTTGTCACTTTTTGTGAAGATGGAGAATCGTAGATTATGATCTTGCTACTACCACTTGTTGGAACTTAGTTGAACCATTTTCCTTGTCACTTCCTTTTCTTATTTTGTGGTTTGAAGACATGTAGGCTACTTAAGGGATATTTAGATGTTTATATAGTCTATTTTGCATTTTGTTTAGACAGGTAGGCTTGGTTTATCGTTGCTATGGTGCCACTCAGATTGCCCTGCAATCTGCACAACAACATTGTAACAATCAATAAGAATATGGATAGCGTTGAAATTATTTGATTGAGCCCATTTGATAGCATGTTGGATTGCTAGTAGCTCGGCATGCAGTGGACTATTGTTGTAGGAGGGGATAGAAATCTTAGCTATCATACAACCATCCAACAAGCTCACAATGAAGCCCAACCCACACCAGGGATGTCCTCCCTTCCACGCTCCATCCACATGGATTGTACATGTCCTGGAAGTACATGGATTAGGAAATTTTTTAATGATGAAAGACGGATTTCTATTGTGAAGACTATGATCAGAGTTGGTCGATTTATGCCAGAGGGCCGCCCGCTTGAACCACTGAGCATTATCCTTTGCGATCTCTAGGACTGCATGATTAGTCTTGATTAAAGACAGTTACTAGCTTGGGAAATGTCCGCTTTCCTACCCGCCAAGGATTTGTGAGCCATATCAGATTTTATAAGTTGAATGATCAAAAAATCAAGTTTTAACAACTGAAAACATGCCATAAATTCAAATATTAAAAGATGAAATATTTACTACTGTTCGGATAAAAACAATTAATTTAAACCTATAAATCCTACACTTGCCTGACTTCAAATTTTATAAGTTGAAGTAAGGTCTTAATTCATATTTTAACTTTTGAATAAGTAAATAAAATTCGGTTTTAAACAAATGAAACACAGCGGGAATTTAAACCTAATGGTTTCAAACTTATCATTCATGTTTTACAATTCAATTTTACAATTCGAACTAAGGTACATATATCAAACTTTAAAGACTGAAAACCGTGTGCAAATTCTACTCGGAATCTGAATTGCCAATGACGAAAACGCGAAACTGAAATCTGGGTTTTAACTCTTTTCTTGTTTTTGCCTCCCAAACCACCATTTTCTTCCCATCATCTTTCTTGTCGACCTCCTTGCAGCTTGTAATCGCAAAATTGACCCCCATTGTCGTTTCTTTCATTTCAAAAAAGGAGCATAGTGGGTCAAAGGTAGGTGAAGAACCTTCCATAGAAGGCCCCATTGGATTCTCTATTGAGGGAAAGGTGAGGAATGCGGAGGGGAGTAAAAGTTCTTTAAAGTTTGAGGTGGGAGATGGAGATGTGGGAGAAGAGAAGAATGAGGTTTTTTAGGGCATGTAACAGGAAGAAGAAGAAGAACGACGTTGGGTTTCTTTTACGCAAGGCTATTTTTGTCTACCATTGATTAGCCATTCCTCGGTTGCGAATAGAATTGGCCGAAGTGGAAAAGCTCCTCCCTACCACTTTTTTACTTCTCTTCTCCTTTGTTAGAAACAGAAAACTCATTTTGGCCAAAACTTGTTTTGCTCAAACCTGCCAAACCCCAAAAACCAAAAAAGGAGAAGTGAAAAGGGCAAAAAATTGGTTGCCAAACACCCTCTTAGGGTATTGGCTCTGTAGTAGGGAACTAAATGAAAATGACACAGAAAAATCTGGTTTCAAGTCATCAAAAATTAAACCGAATTCCTATGCCAGGGTCTTGGGTCTGTAGCAGAAATGTCCGAAGTAAAAATGGAACAATTTTGTTTCAAGGGCCATGCCTAAAGAGAATTTGAAGCCCAAGAACAAAACAAGCATTCAACACAGAGAGAAGAGCTTGAAGTTATGACTCAGCATGAAAATATTAGCTTTCCAGAGAGTTGTGTTTTTTCTCGTCAAGGATGCCTCTAAAGGACACCAGAGCGGCTTGTTATGCTGCACTACGTAAGGAACAGATCCATGTCTGAGTGCCCTGTTACAGAGGTCCGTGAAAGCGTTCAAAACAAAAATGGCTTTGTTAACCTATAAAAATAAATAATAGGTCATGTATGCTGAGTTTTACTCAAGTTTTATTTGTGTATTGAAACAAAACCGCGGGCTGATTACAAT
Source organism: Vaccinium darrowii (assembly GCA_020921065.1). Classification (NCBI taxonomy): domain Eukaryota; kingdom Viridiplantae; phylum Streptophyta; class Magnoliopsida; order Ericales; family Ericaceae; genus Vaccinium; species Vaccinium darrowii. Next base: position 19,585,558 of record CM037158.1, on the reverse strand, counting down.
GTACACCATACATCAAATCAGAATGCATTTGGGTGACCTTGTAGAAAAGGACATCAACCAAGCATGAGTTTGCAGAGCATCCATCAGCATCCTGCATCTCTCCCTTTACCAGCTAAACTGCATTCGGAGCCATTCAAGAACATGAGAGGCAATCAGAGAGAATCCATTGCCAATGAATAAAAAAGCTACTATCTCCTGGTGTTAGTAGCATACCAGTTTCTTCTTCTTCTTTTTCTCAATGTAAGCTAGGAGCTCATTTTGTCGGACAAGGGCATCCTCCAGAGCCTACATGAAAAATTGTGGTTAGTAACAGATGTAGTACTATTTTTGATAATTAATACCCACATCTAGCGTTTAAATGAGTGAGTGACAGTACCATTTAATTTCTTTCTCAGGTGAAAAAGCTTGTGTCATGTAAGTGAATACATACGAAATACCAAACATTACTCAACTTTCCGCCCTATGAACCGAACTTGTAATAGCTCAAAGTGGCTAATTTGTGTGGGGATGTCTCACAGATGAACCCACCAAAACATGTTGCACTAATAAATTTTCTTGCACAGACTCGGTTCCAAACTTCCAGCAACATTCATTTCTATAGAGCCTCACACTTAATTTACTATCTTAAGACAAACACACTATATATGTAAGCTCTCCTGACAGGAGTCAATAGTTCAATGAATTCAAGTAATGGATAATGTAACAAGAACATTCTCTTCAGACTGCCCATTTAAACAATGCAAGGGCAGTTAGTAACCTATCGGTCCTATCCTAACTTCATAAAATTTTCATTCATGTTACAAACGACAAAGGAAAAGGTTATACTTTAGCCACTTAGGTACTTATTGCTCTCTTTCAATCATAAAAATAGGAATCAAAAGATCACAAGACAAATAATACCTTCTTGGTTGCCAACAGCTCCTGCTCTAAGACGTCAACCCGGCTTACAGCAGCATTTAGCATTTCCTCCTTCTCAGCAGGCATTGCTACGGGTTTGACGGTCAGAACAGTCACTTTCTCTTCCAATTCAGCCATGCGCCGCATGACAGACATGAATTCTGCACTAGAGATGGCAGGTGCTTGTAATTTTTGCGAAAGCACATGGCCTTTCATCTCTGTGTCATCATAGTGCAATGAGCTGGACAATAGAGACGCATCAGTGAGCCTCTTGGGCATGTTCCGTGTCAACCTGACCATAGTGACAACGCCCATGACGAAGGTCATGACGCCAGTGAAGATCTGGTTGCTAAACCCTTCAGGAGACTTGCAAGCATCATGCATGGTGAAATAATCTGCCCCTGTCAGTTATAAAAGTGAATATTACTTATCGAATACAAAAGTAGCACATAAAAGCAATTAACAAAACCTTACTATCCTTTGAACTAGTCATTCATTTCAATCATGATACCATGGTGGTCCAAATATTGAAGTGGGAAAATTTTGGAAAGTACAGCCAAACTTTGACATCATTATCTGATGCACAACAATTATCAGAGAAGCTGTAGTTTAACGCTCCAGGTTCATTTTATGTTATGTTCTTTTTGTTATGCATGTGTCACGTGAGTTTGAAATTCGGTTGATCCCAATAGAAAAAACCACAATGTGAACTATGTCTATCCAGTGCTTGATTAGATAACATTCTATTATGACAGAAAATACAAATTAATACCACAATATGGTAAAAAAATCATGTAAGAAAACAATTCCATTGTAAAAACTTTAAGATATTATAAATTTGAATGCATATGGTTGATCATGCCTAACCTAAACAAAAACTTCTTTTAAACCACAAAGAAAAAAATGTTATGGAGTAACAGACGCGCATCCATATTAATGAGGTGAGTAAAAAGAATAAAAGTTGACAGGTTCAGTTGACGCCATTATTATGCTACGGTTGCTCACCACAAAACTACATCACCGCCCTGTTTCTTGTGACGAGAGTCCAGCTACTTTTTGGAACTTTCTTCTGAGTGTAAATTTGACACGTTCAAAATGCGAAGGGTCTATTTGGTAATATTCATCTCCCTTCCCTCTCATGTTGTCTTGATACCAGTGGTCCCTCGCAAGTAGGGATAATCCCCTCTCCTCTCATTCTCACTCTGACAGATCACCTTCACGACCCCTATATTCCTCTCTCTTAGCCCATTGTCTGATCCCAATCCAGAAACCTTTCTTGGCCTCGTATGTTGTATACATGATCCTGGTATCCTATTTTTAATCCTATAATTTGGGACAAAAAACTACCAAGTCTTCTTACTTACAGAATTTATCCTTATAACGTCGAGGGAAAATTGAATTTCTAAGCCAATAAGTATTCTTTGTGAAGATGAACTTGATACTGTGACTTGAGAGTTTGAGAAGGATGGTGGTGGCTCAGGTTCTCATGAACTGACCTGGTTGTATATGTATGTTACAAATAGACAGATGGAAAGTCGATTTGGCGATGTTGGTGGCTGGTTTTGCATTTGCAAAGGTACTTTCTGGATGGGAATGCTGGGTGCCTTTTGGTGGTGATGGTAGTGTACTGGCAGAGGCAGGAGGTGTTTTGTGATGGAGGAGTTGTGGGTGGTGCAATGTCTTGGGTTAGAAATGAGACGAGCCGGATTATAGCATGTTCAAGTTTGTTAAGTTTTTAGCCAGCTCGAACTCGAGCCCATTGAAATTTCGACAAGCTTGCCTAGGTTCGAGATGAGCTTGAGCTTGCTCACAAATGTTAATGAGTCAAAAATAGCATACATGTATGCTCGTCCTACGGGTCCAGACAAATAAAATTTTGGGCTAAAATCATTTATGCCCTGAACTAACAGGTGTTACGGCATGTTCTACTCGCTACCACAATCAACATCTTTGAGTTTCTTGATGGTTAGTTTGCACCGTCACTGATATTTTAGGTGGACACCTTTTGGGCTAAAAGCATGTGAGGCCTAATCAATGGCTTGTAAGTATTTGCCATGTCATTATCAGGCCAAAGCAGTGGTTTTAAGGTGTTAACCCTTTTTCCCCCTCTTTTCTGGCCAGGCTGCATCCCGCTTGATTGCACCCATGACAAGTATTTGCCTTTTCACCACCATCTCACCATGAGGGGTACGACACAAGTCGCCAAAATTCATGTCAAAATTCAGTCTTATTGCTATAGGAGTCATAGTGAGGTGCCAAATACCGTTCTGTAACGTTGTGGCCCATCTATAAAGAAGTGAATAACGAAAACATGCATATGGATGTTAGTCTAGAAGCAGCAAGATACCTTTTGAGAGGGTAAATCTCTCATTATCTACCATTTTCTGCCAAGATGGATCCATTGTCTTGTCAACCAATGGCATGAAGTCCTGATAATCAAATGATTTAGGCAAATTTTTGGTAGTATAAACCTGCCATTTTGACAAAGGAAATTTGGAGAAAGGATGTGTTAGAATTTCCCATATGCTAACCAAGTAAGTAAAGCATGAAGTAGAGATTTTCAGGAGAAATTTCAGGTTCAAGTAAAAAGATGCTAGAGATTTTTCCACAAGGCATGAAGACTTTTCTAGACTAGTGCCGTAAGAGATACAAAGAAAAGATAGGATTGATGTAGTGCATATTCCACAACATTCAAGCACTGATTGAAATAATAATGTCCAAGGCATAAGGAAGATTTTTGGCTGAATGACAGATTAAAAAGCAATGAAACTACATCCTCTTCTAATTCATGAACCAAGATGGACTATTTAACATACAAGCAGAATGTCTACAAATTGGTTATCCATCAAGCAACGTTGACCACCGACAGTCTCAAGGAATGAATTAGCAAACCTTTTAGTGCTCTAAACTGCAGCAAAAAGCTGCCAATGTTATGCATTGCGACTTTTTGACTACTAACAAGGGCATACGGGACTTGTTTGTAGTTGTGTTGATGTACCAGGAAAAATTAAAATGCTTACTTCTTCATGAATAGGAGAAAGTGGATGCTCTATGTCCTTTGGGCGATTTGGACAGAAAGAAGGCACCTCTTCTCCAACTGGAGCTCCATACATATTGGAAGAATCACATCCCTAGTTAAATACATAGAGAAAAAATATTGTAAGTACGACTTTGATGACCAGGAGAAAATCTTAACAATTGTAGTAATTAGGGGGAGAAAGCAATAAATATCACCGACAGAAGGACATTAAGACATGTACACATATAACCTAAAAGGAAGATATTTCTGTTTCAATGACTTGACAGAACCTTTATGCATGCAGTCTCGTCCTCAGATATTGTCTTTTCCTCAGTTCCTTGAGTATTGCATTTCTTTGTACACTTGGCTTCGCCATTCTGAACCCTCTGCAAGTCATAATATGTTTAGTGAATAAACTCACTGAGACACAGTTGATCAGCGTGGAACAATAAAAACTTTCAGGCACATACTATATAGTATTTATAGGAGAAAAACATGAAAGGGGTAGCAGAAAACCTTCATTATTTCTAGGTCCTTCCATGGTCCCTTATCAGAACGCATGCAACCTCCTTGGTCAGCACAAGTGCAGGTACCTCCTAGAAATTCTGGCAATTCACTACAAATTACAAAAAGGCAATCAGACATTCTTGACACACAAGCTCATTAAATTTTTGAATTACCAAGTAAGGAGGGAAGCAAAAAATGCAGAGCTGCCCTAATTTGAGCGTCGATAAATTTACCTTGCATCAATTATTTCAAGCAACTTGCTCTGGTACTTGTTACCAAGAACCTAGTAAATAACACCACTCTCATATCAACTTTAACTTCTTAAAATAAAAATAGCAATTTAGTTATTTAAGCAGAGTGCTTACATTGATCTTTGCAGTGGTCTTAGGGTCAAGGAAACTCTTAACAGTGTTCCACAACAATCTAAAGCCAGAACCCGCATTGATGATGAACATACGATTCAGAGTCTACGGTGTAAGCGATAACATGAAGGTTATGCAAATTAAACCGTACTACGGAAACATATAAAGAAGCTAGCACTATAAGAGTGAACCTTAATAAAGACATAAATACCTCGGGATAATTGTCACCATCAATCTTCTGAAGGCGTTGTACAAGTTCCCTAGCAGATTTGTTAAAATTTTTAAGTCCCTGCATTGACAATTTCAGTTCAACATTAATGTAGGTTCTCCTCCTCGATGATTATGCTACATCATGTCTAATGTCACAAATAAAACTAGTAACAGTATACAATGTTACAACTTGATGAAAGTCAAAAGGATGTATGATCTTCAAAATACAATCTTAGGGTATATTATCACATACCACTCCTTGCACATCCAGAATGGTTGTACTTTGATCGATGTGCTTCTTTGCTGCAATTGAGCAAGCAGGGAACTTGACATCAAAGGTCCTCTCAAACTCCTGTACATGGTATTTCACATAGCGGTCCATGGTGGTTGCCTGCATCAACTTGGTGGCATCTACCTTTCCCAGCCTCTCAATGTAGACAGGTCGGCCTTCCTTGTCAACTCCGTGATGTCCTTGGGGATAATGTTCTAAGACTTCATTGATTTCCTTAAAATCAAAATCCTTGTACGAGAAATAAAAGAGGGGAAACAATCAAAAGCGATTTACACTGCTGACAAATTGTATAGAAGATTATGAATTATCACCACTTATATCTGCAATGAATACCTCCATGATTGTATCAGCACCAAATTCCTTTCTCCATTGAAGCATATCGGTCCACATTTGCTTTGTTTTTTCAATATCAAATTTTCTGGCCTTCAGAAATCTGCATACTCAGAAGTTAACTAGGGAGTTAATGAGAAGCACAGGCTTAATGTTATTGCAGGTTGATTGAAGACAGAATTGAGCGGATGTGGTCACTCCCACTTTAAATTCAAACCATATACAAAAATATGCTACTCTTTACTGCTAAAAGAAATCTATCTAAATTAAACTGTGCCCAGCCATAGCTTCATGAGTGTCTAAAAATTACATAATAGAAATTTGGTCCATCCTATATGTTCGAATGACTTGTTGCTTCTGGTAAGAATCTAAACAGATCAATAAGCACTTTGTTAAAATGACTAAAAAGTAGTTGTGTGGGGGGGTAATTTCGCCGGTGGATCCTCCTTGGGTGAGCCGCCTCCCTTAAGCCCAACCTACACAAGTAACAACTTGTTAGAGCCCCACCGGCCTCTTGCCGGCGAGAACTCCGACGATCAAGTCAGCCACTAGAGAGAGTAATTTAGATCTAGAAGAGTGTGTCCATCCCTCTAGGGTCTATCCCTTGGTCTTTATAGCCTCCCATATGCTTGCTCTCCAAGCTAGACATGCTCACACACGTGCACATGCTAACACACGTGCGGTGACATCATCCCTTGTGAAACTGGGCCCATAACCCACAGTCAATCACACAACCACTCAGACACATAAGGGAGATGCCACCTCATCACGTCGGCCCGTGCCATAGGAGATAAGGCCCATCCGCCTTTCCTCCTGATGACTCAACCCACATAGCTCTCAACCCAAGGCCGCCATGTGAGCCTTCCGGTCTATCTTTTATACTGATCTCTGGACCATCGGCCCAATACTAAGCCCATGAGGGCTCAGCCCACTCTGGGTCTCCTCTCATCGATCCGACCCATAACCTTGTGCGGATTTGTCCCACTACAAGTTGCTTCTGGTAACAATCTCCATATCAATAATCTTTTGTTGGTGTCTGCATGAGTGACTAAAAAGATGTAACACAAATTTGGTCCATTCTAGGAGTTCCAACACCTAGTTGCATCTCGTATAAACATGAATAGATGGATAACCAGTTTTGTGTTTATTGTTGTTTTAATCAGTAGGGGAGCTACTTTGCGATTGTTGCAATGGTAAGATTTGACCCCAGGAACCCACTTTGACCATCTATACTGGTCCATCTTGAGGTCAGCTCTGATTTGTAGCAGTTTCTTAACTGACTTCTTTGACCACCTATGCCCTATACTTGTCTATTTATGTTTCATGAGTGAGAAAAGTGTACAAAAATAGTGTATATGTTGGTATCTATGCACTACATAATATTTCCGGAAATGTTGCCAAGTATCAATGCATGTTTGCACCATAAATGAACTAAATCCAACATTTGAAAGCCACAAGGATGCTGTGCAAATTAGGAATAAGAAAAGAAAGCAACCTGAGCATCATATGATAATCATCGTGTTTTGAGGGTAGTAATTCCTCCAAGATAAGCACTTGACGGAATGCATCGACAGCCTGCACCTCCTCAGCATCATGCTCATCCTCGAAGTCAATAGACATGACTCTACTGCTACTTCTCCTGCCCTTCCTCGTCAAGGAATTTCTGAACTTCGCTGAGGCACTTATTGCCACTTTCTTCAGAGACCCAATTCTAGTCTTCCTCTCATCCTCAGAATTCTCAACGTCAAGAGCTGTAAAAAGGGGATTGAATAATTAGGGCTTAAACACAAGATATACGAAATGGAAAAAAAAAAAACCAAATGCCAGTGCTTGTATTTGGTAGCTTGTTCATAAAACAGAATCACTTTTCAACCAAAAAAATCAAGCTCAAAAAATTGTTCCACATGCTTTGATGTCATGTTTCTCTCCCAGATTGATGGACACATACATAACAGATAGTGACCAATAACGGATTTCATTCAAACAGAAATATTGTTACACAACAATAACATAACCCATTAAGTCCCCAATAATTGGGGGTATGGGCGGGGGATGGATAGGAGACAGACCTAACCTTTGGCAATAAATGCACAAAGTGACTGCTTCCAAAATACCACTGAAACAGATGGATTGGAGACAGACCTAACCTTGGCAATGAATGCACAAAGTGGCTGCTCACAAAATACCACTGAAACAGTGGTCCCCCTATACCGTCGCGTTTGCTACGGAATCATGCCCTCAAATCAAAGCCAAAAGACATCAGAGAAGGCAGACCCAAGAATCATTTTGAACTATTGTTAAAGAAATAAATGAGTTCTAAACAAATCAATAGTTTGTAAACCTTAACTTAAAAGGTATTCCATATGACTTGTAACCTTCATGGCCAACAAGAAGTTTCATACAAAACTTTCGAAAATAGGAAGAGAAACATAGAGATGATAAAATAAAAGATATCTACCTGGTTTGGGAGATAGGGGTCCAGACATGATATCACCAAGGTGATAGTCTTTTGCCAACAAAACGAATCGGACAATGGATCGAAAGAGCAGAAGAATCAAACACTCCTATCACGATGCTAGAAAAAAGGCCACAGCCAAATGCCTGCATATCTCACCATAAGTAAAAGAAAGTGAGTCCCAATATTAATTCTATTTAATAATCTTTTTATCACACAATGGTCAATGCTTATTAGACATCAGAAAAATATCTCCATTCTCACATTGCACGGTTAAATACTCAAAACTGGAACCAGAAAAGCCCAACACCACATTCAATAAGGCCATCATCCAACAATGCAAAGTCCTCAATTTTGGATTCCCTCATCACAAATAAGACTATTTTTATTTTGTCTGTGTTAAAAAGGGCCAGCCTAAAGATCTACAAATCTTACATTAAATATGTTTGTTCCTGTGTGAACTTCAAATTCCTTGATGAAAACTGCAAAAAATCCTAGCGAGAACCAACAAAGCCGTTGACCCAAAAATGGGAATTCAGAAATTTTGGACTTGCCTCTTCACAGTTAGACGTTTGAAGCCTCAGACGTTAAAATGACACAATAAAAGAATCCAAAGATTCAACATAAGATGTCTAGTCCGGATACGGAACACCTAATAAAAGTTCAATGTTGTTTTCACCACAATGGTGCATGACTACAATGCGAAGTATCACAACAAAAATCGGGAAATGTATAACAAAATAAGTAACCAAAAACTTCATTACTTTTCTTATAAAATTAACCGACGTCACAACTTTCATAAAATCTCTAAATACGATTGCAAACTTTCGATACATTCGGCACAAAATTCATAAATTGGATAGAGCGAGAAAGGTGTATACTGTAGATTTCTCCTTATTTCTTACGAAAATGCAGAACCAACTAATCAAGAATTGGGACATTCAAAAGATGTCCAGCTCAACGCGTCTCAATCAGACAAAAATCGAATACTATGCACTCATAATAAACAATGGAATTCCAAAACATGCACCTACACAAGGAAATTGAGGAAAATGGAGAGAGAGAGAGAGAGAGAGAGAGTGAGAGAGAAAGTACCTCTCGAAAAATGATGGGGAGAGGAAGAGAGAAGTGTATAAATCACCGAATAATCCTCTGGAGCTGAGAAAACGGAGGAGAGAGAGAGACAGAGAGAACAAATTGCAGAGAGCGAATGTGGTCTTCTATGTTTGTTCCGTTGTATTGGCGGAGTCTCCTCTCCATTGCCTCTCAAGCTTGCTGGCATCTAATTTTAGAGGGAGGAAGTTGCTAAATGCAAGCCAGTCCGTTCAAATCCCGACCGTTCTTCCCGACTTCAACTGAATTTCCCCAAACGTCTCTCTCTCTCTCTCTCTCTTCCCGGCAAAATATGTCGCCACCCATTTGGTAAATTGAGCCAAATTAGTTTTTTTTTTTTTTTTCCTCTTATTCAATTTTTCGCATTTTTTTGGTTGTGTAGTAATTTTTCATTTGTGCAGTAATTTTTGAATTATTTTTTTAGTTCGATTAATTGTTTTTAAAATTTTAATTTGTGCAGTAATTTTTGAATTATTTTTTTAGTTCGATTAATACACAAAACCAAAAAAATGAATAAAAAAATAATTCAAAAATCTGTTTTGGTTTATTTTTGTCGTCAATGAATTTTTTTTATGATTTTGACTAAAATTTTTATGAATAAAAAAAATAATTCAAAAATCAGTTTTTGTTTATTTTTGTCTTCAATGAATTTTTTTATGATTATGGTTATAATTTTTTATTTCTTAGTTTCTTCTCATCGAGATGAATCTATAATCCACAAAAAATTAACGAAAACTAATAATGTGTTTTTATTTAAAGAATAAGAAAACTATCCGAACTTAATTATTTTACCAAAATGCCCTACTAGTACGCTCATGACTCACCAATCAAATCTCAAAAAAAAAAAAAAAAAAAGAAACACTCGCCATTCACCTTATGGAGCATTCTCGCATTAGCAAATTTAGAAGTGTAATTTTGATGAACAAAACTCTCTTTTTTATTGGTTATGGGGAGATAATGAAGCCACCCTTAACCCAAATTAGTTTCGGCTTAATTTCAAAAACACCTGACTTGTTATGGATATATATACATATATACTCTATATTACGATTTCAGCTGATAATTCTCATGTATGAATCTCTCATGTTGGTAAATTGAATTGTTGCAGATTCCAATCATCCAAAAGTGGAAGATTTCCTCATATTAACACCTCCTTCAAAGGTTCCATTTTTTTTTTTTTTTTTGTGTGCAATGTTCTTCTGTTTGGTTGCGGGGAAAATAAAAGAAAATAATGTCCTGGGAAATGAACCCAGTTTGGTCGTAGTCAGTTTTGTTTAACACTTCTCAGCGACTAATTTCAATTGTCATCTTTTTATTTTACCTAGATCATTTTCCGAGAACCCATTTTAGTTTTTTTTTTTTCCCTTGAAAAATGGGCTTTCCTCCAAAAAGTTTTATACAAATTTCACATATTATCAAACGATTCTGAAAACTGTTCTCGGTCAGAAACCACGAATAAGGTTTCAAAATTTCCAGTGAAATGAGGCAGTAATGATTATTGTGTGGGGTGTTCTCCCAAAACCATAAAAATTATACAGAGAAGCTCCTCAAAATCACCACGTGCCTATACACGTGGTAAATAGCACGAAACGGAACATGGACTACCACCAAACCCATAACTCAATATTGACGATTATGAACCTGCTCGTCGGACGATGCAGTTGGAACGGCCCAACATGGGATAAACCCTAGAAACAGACTTTCCTTGCGAAGATAAGGAAAAGAAGGAATATTTGAAGATATTCCCAGAATCAGTTGAGCTTGTGAAGATAAGCACAATCTTACTCAGAGGTAGAAAACTGATTAAGATACCAAACAAGGGGCAGCCTCCCATCAAGGGCGGAGCTCCAGACAGACCAGCAAGAGGTGGCCAACTTGGTAAGGATCCTTATCTAATAAGGAATCCAGAATCATGCAAGCTACACTGCCCAATAAGGAAGAATTCCAGACTTGGAAGGATTCCTAATAAAGAAGAATTCCATGCGGAATGTAAGTGCAAAATAATCGCCTACATAAGAAGATGAATCCTAAACACAAGAGGTATGCCTGAACCCATTTCATAAGAAACACTCTTGTTAAGTTCATCCTCCAGTTCGACAATACTAACTTAAGCATCAGAGGACCCTTGCCGCAAAGAGGCAGGGGTGCTCTGACAGTTTGCTCGTGCTACAGGATTGAGGTTGCTCCATACGAAGAGGATTTGATCTCATAAAGGCAAGGAAATAACTTCTTAAGTTTTTCCCCTCTTACAATTATCTAGTTTAGAAGAAAAGAAAGGGGAACAACAAAAAACAACCCACCTATTCAAAAAAAAAAAAAACTAAAAGCAACCCAAGTTTGTGATCACGCTTAATAGTTTGAGGGTGAAAGTGATTCTAGATGATAATTCAGGAGGTATTTTTGAAATTACGTGTAAGAAGTAACTTAGGTTAGGCTGGGTTGGGTTGGGCTGGGTTAACAGTGGTGTCATAATCTCCTCCTAGCTAATGGCCCAATAGGAGAAAGAGTTTTGTGGCAAATTATGCTGACCTCCCCTGAAGTATCTGACTAATACACTGACCCCCCTCAGATTCTTAAAATTATAACCACCTCCCTTGCTTTTCAAAATAAATATAAATAAACCCCCTTGCTGTCAAAATTAGGCTAACGGCGTTAAGTTTGAGAACAAAAAGACCATTATACCCTCCTCACAAATAGTTTAAGTTGCAATTAATCTTTCGCACTTTAAATTAACACATTTTTTAGTATTAACATATTAAAAGTATAAAAGTTAGATTTATTTTTTGAATGCTAAATAAAATAACCAATAGAAAATTTTAAAATTTTTTAAGACTTTTTTTTTTATTATTTATACATTTTCTTATACATAATCAAATATTTACTTTTTGGATTTCTATTGTTTATACAAATAGTTAAATAATTAAATTTTGAATTATCTTTACCAAATGAATTATCTTTACCAAAATTAATTATCTTTACCAAATTTTATGATTACTCTTTTTTGGGAAAGACAAATAAACATTAAACTTTGTCCAAAGATGGAGAAATCAAGACTCTTTGTTTGATAAAACAAACTACCAACAAATTAAGAAGAAAAACTAAGAATTTTGGTTTGATTGTCACTTACTCTTTTTTTATCTTCCTTCAAATTTTATTATTTTTAGATTTGTATAGACGAGAGACATTCAAAAGTAAATATTTTGACTATTTATAAAAGTTGCATTAGTTATTGGAAAAAAGTCCAAAAAGTTTAAAATTTTCTATTAGTTATTTTATTTTGCATTAGAAAAATAAATTTATCTTTTATACTTTTAATATGTTAATACTACAAAAAAAAATATGTGTTAATTTAAAGTAGTAGCGCTAATTGCACATTAAACTACTTGTGAGGAGGGTATAAGGGGGTAATTATATATTAGTTTGTAAAGCAAGGGAGGTGGTTGTAATTTTCAAAACCTGAGGGGGTCAATGTATTTGTCAGAAAATGTCAAGGGAGGTCAGTGTAATTTGCCCTTAATTTTGTTTACTCTCTTTTTATTCACCCTCTTATTACCATACCATCTCTTCTATTGGTTGAGGTAGTGTGGATACCACAAAAAGTGATGACACACTTACCAAAATGTGTATTGCAGGTATGAGGGAACCAGGGCCCTGCAGTGCAGAACAACTTTTTAGCCGTCCAAAATCCAAATGTGCTTTCGACTGGAAGAGTTTTATTTAAATTCGGACCGTCAAAAGCACATTTGGACGGCCCAGATTGTGAGTGCATTTGCTGCACTGCACCTTCCCCACTGCCAGGTGTGAGACCTATATATCATTTTAACCAATAAGAAAGAGAGTAGTATTCACCCTTTTTTAAGGAGGGTGAACAAAATTACACTCGCAAATTTAGTAGTGATTCCACGTATATGTTAATAATTTGTAATTTCTTAGCTATTCTTTGGAGGATTTTAAACTGTCTCAGAGACGGTGAAATTGTCCAAGAGAAGGAACTCGAAATGAATCAATCTCGACGGCGATGGAAAAACTCAACGAGTAACCCTTCAAGAGAACGAATTTGACGACGGCAAAATCGATCTCAATGATGATGGAAAAAGCTAGCAATTTTTGGACAGAGTGAATTCTTATTAAATTTATCTTTTCGAGACGAATCAATAGTTCACAAAAAATTAACTCAAAACTAACAAATGAGAAAGAAAATTGAATAAATGAAAAAAAATAATCCAAAAGAATTATTTAGGCCGAAACACCCCGGAGGAAAACATAGAAAAACATGAGAAATCGATTGTGAACTTCCATTAAATTGTTACAAGTATACAACGACAAAAATTATTGCCCAGAACATCACGAGTGGTTGGATTTACCAGATTTTCTTAATTTATATAAGATGAGGATAATTATGTGAATAGATATAGAAAGGGAGGGCATAATAGTCTCTCTCACTTTCTCTCTCTCTCTCTTCAATTCCACTGGACAGGTTGGTAGGTTGGTGGCAGATAGGGCTGTAAAAGAGCCGAATCGAGTTGAACCCTATGAGGTTCGGGATCAGTTTGTTAAGGTATGAGTCAGGCTCGAGTTTGGCTCAGGTTCGATTTGAGCATAGACAAGTGAGCTCAAGTTCGGCCGTGAAAAAATTTCAAAGCTCGGGCTCGGCTTGGTAGGGCTCGTTAGACTCAAACGAGCTGAATCGAGTCGAATTTAGGCTCGAATCTAGCTCGGTAGGGCTTGTAAGGAATTTAGAACACACACTAAGAGGGGAAAGAAATATGCTTCAAAACAATTTTACATGTAGATCTACCACAATAATCAAGAAATCAAAAGAAAAACAACACGAGGAAAAAAAATATTGAAAACTAAATAGAGTACTCTGGTGTACTCTAGTTATGGATACAGCCCATCTGTTCGTAGTAGAGTACTCTAGTTAGGATAAAAGAATAACAAACTACATAGGAGTTTCTCAACTATACAATATTTACATGTAGACCCCTAAAGTATTATTAATTACATTTTGACCCCAGGTTCACGAGCCTAATCAATCCGAATCCACTTAGGTTCAGGTTTGGCTCATTTATGGAACGAGCCTAATATTGAGGTTCAAGTTCAGTTCGTTTAGTACACGAATCGAACTCGAACAAGCTCTTACCGAATCGAGCCTCGAATGGTTCGCGAACGGCCCAGTTCATTTACAACCCTAGTAGGCAGACAACTTTTTTGCTTTTCATTTTTTCATTTTCAACTTCTGAGTGTTTGACAACCTCATTGTAGAACACATTTTAGGATAATAAGTTTTCAATTTTAAGAGTTAGAGAGGAGAAGTGAAAAAGAAGGGTTGATGAGCTTTTTGACTTCTCATTTTTCACTTTTCCCATGTTCATTAACAAAAAGACCTACAAAATATATTTTGTACATATCTCCCAACACTGGCGGATCTATCAAGGGGTTGGGTGGGGCCAAGGCCCCCCCTCCAAGCCACTTGTAATTTTTTTTTTTTATAGTTTCAAAAGAAAATCCCATAACTTTTGCGTAGTACTTTTTTTTTTTATAGAAAAATGCTAATAACGATTCATTGGGTTGTTTATAAGAGAGTAGAAGGAAAAAAAAAATACACTTTCTGATGCACCTTTAACACTTTCAAAACATTTTAACACATCAGAAAACTGTGTTTTTTTGTCTCCTTCCTCTCTTATTCACAACTTAATGGCTTGTTATTGGCATTTTTCTTCTGGTTGATGAACAGTCACTTCAAAATTTTCCAAATCAAACCAAAAACGCGTTCTGTACTCTCTGTGTTTCCTCACGCAACCCCTCTCTTAAATATGCGAAACCATTAATCGTTTGATTGGATGTCGTTTGACAAACTGCTTGTCTTTCTTCATTTACATGTTAGGTTTTCTTGATTTAAAACTCATGTTTCCTAGTATTTAGTGTTGATGGGCCTCTATAATTTTTGGATAAATTTTTTGTTTTAGTTTCATAATAGGATTTTTTGAAATTATTGTGGTGACAACCCCACCAATTGTACTGCCACGACGATTGATTTTGACCACCAAAACAAAAAGGGAGAGGAACCGGTGACCGCCAGTTTGTCAATGTAGGCACCTAAATCCTAACTCTGCCACTATCACCCAAACACTACTTGTGATACAAAATGCATTTTGCACATTTCTCTCAAACTCTCCTACCAAATTCAAAATACATTCTGGCCATAATTTAAAATAATAAAGTTAATTAGAAATGAAAAATTAAAAACAAGGCTTTCAAACACTCCGTGACACCCCATGGGTTAGCTAATCCCATCAGATTGGGGGATTGGACGAGTGGTAATTCCTCGGAACTCAGAATCCACCTAATAAAATTCCAACCAAACATGTATTCTAAAGCCTCCACCTCATTAGTACTCCTATGTAGTTGATTTTTACGTCAAAACTTGGATAATAAGTCTATGACGTAAAACTGTTTTTCACTGTAAAAATCAATCCACTTTGCGAGCTTTCCCAAAACACTAGCGAACTCCTACGTATTTGATTTTTACGTCAAAATTTATATCTGTCTTATCTTTCAAATATTCCTGGAATCACTAAAATCGGTTTTATAAACCTCTCAGCAAACTAATTTTTGTAAGGATGACGAATCTGGATTATTTAATGGCTAATTAAAAAGTATTTGTGAAACTAAGAGATCAAAATGAAATGCCTTATGTCAAATAACTAGAGGCCAAATTTTTAGGTTGGACAAAAACGGGTGCCAAACATATGTCCCTCATCGTACATTTGGCTCCCAAAACTTATAGTCCAATTTCTATTTGGTTTCTTGATTCTTAAAATCAAGTGGCACTCTAAGCAAATTAAGTGAGCCGCAAGCCACAACGGCACGCCCTGTGTACGAGCCTGCTCCGCAACATAAGGGTATCAACATATAATAAAAACACAGAAATCATCATGAATTTTAGATTCATCACCACAACATGAGGACCTAAATACAGTAGTATAAAACCAATCATATGCACAGCGAGCCAATCACAACACCTTTCTCATATATACATCTCAATGCTTAAAAAGAGCAGTAATCTTAATCCTTAAAAGAGCTAGCGGGCAAGACGTACTGAACAGGGTACGGCATGCATGCGTTCCTAAACCGTACTGGGGGGATTGGTCAACATTGTTTTTACATTATTATGATTAACCAAATTTTCTAGCATCACAGAACGATGTCACTGCTGTGTGATCCGGCTCTGCTTTTTGTTCATCGGCATCGGCGACGTTGTCCTCTAACAACCCTTCTCCCATTAATCTTTGTCCCTGAATTCCTCATTACATCATCCAATTTCATCCTCTTCGATTCCACCGCGTCAATGCCACCACTTTTTTCCACCTTGGTATCGGTACTATTGGCTTCCATCCTCTTGCGCTTGAGCAAATTGACTAGTCCAGAAAGGGCAAAATCAGCATCCTCACTCTTCATCAATTCTTCGGCTACTTCTGCCGGGGTAACCTCTATAGTCTTCATTAAGCCTTCTATTTGGCTGAACAACTCGTTGTGGTTATTAATGCCGAGGTAATTGGAGGCTAGGAGCCTGAATCCTTGAATAGTGCAATACGACATGTGAATGTGCATGTCCATACGACCAGGGCGCAGTAGAGCAGGGTCGAGCCGGTCTTTGTGGTTGGTGGTGAATATGATGATGCGTTCGTCTCCGCAGCTCGACCAGAGGCCATCTATGAAGTTCAACAGGCTCGAAAGCGTCAACTGAGATGATAAAGAAAGGTAATTCATTAGGAAAAACGGGTATTCTCATGGAATAAATGAATAATCTTGCACAGAGTATTAGCACGACAATCATACTATGGTGTTCAAAAAACTCTAATAACAACAACGTCAGAAAATAAAGTAGCTAGCTTCGATTGGAAAATTAGTTGTATTTGACGTATATGCAACATATTGGGATTAGTGTGAAAATCGTTCAGGTGTGCTTGGAAGCAAATTTTACGTCATAAATATTGATTTTGCTGAAAATTGTAGATTTTGCTATTATAATGTGTTTATGTAAATATGAGAAGAAGAGTAATGCTAGAGGCACTAATTAGTACACCAACTATGACACTAAATGTACACATGGTACTACCACATTAATACATCGAATACATGGTTAGACTCATCCACTAAGAGAGTGCCACATGCACATTTAGTGTAATAATTTTTAGAAGGCTAGGTTACCGGTTTTGCACAAATCCGGTACGTATCGGCCGGTACGGTACGAGATTCACAACCTTGATCTACACCCAATCATTGGGCTGCAGACATTTCTCTAATAATATGATGACACGTGCTCTCTCCATATACTTGGGAAACGTGGGTGACATCACTGGCCATTAGGAAGATTCCCATGGCTTATCCAGTGCACGGCATTCCATTGCGACGATTCCTAATCCTTTAAAGCCACCAAGCCACTTATATCTCCCTTATTCCCGTTGTACTAGGTATGGTTGCGAACCCTTTGGCTCATGCCAAATCCTTGCTCGAGACTCAAAGTGACTTCCCTGCCCCTGCCTTATGGCTAGGTGCAGTCGCGAGCTCGATATATATATACGCGTAAGTATTAACTTCTTCATGTCGCGCCAATTCCCTTTTCAGAGGGGTCGCGATGGGTGAATTCTCATCCAGTGAGGTTCCCTTATTCAGGGTATCCCTTACTTAGGGTATCTATGATTTCGCTGTGATCCTCCGCGAGGGTATCCCCTTCGCGGTGGGGTTTTACTCCAGTCTTTTTAGTCAATGTCTAACGTGTCTGTTGTGGTTCTTCTCACCACGTGGCAAGCCATTATAGGTTGGTTAACTGTCCATTCATCAAACGCGCTGACCTCTCCTACATACACGAAAGCTCAAGGGCGGAGCTAGAACTAAATGTCAGTGGGAGCAAATTCTTAAAGCATAATAATAGAACCAAAAAAAAAAAAACACTAAAATGCAAAATAGAAAGGAGTTAAAGTATATATCTATTAATAACATAGAATTTCATTTACAATTGATCTCCCAAAAGATACACTAAAATGCCAAACAAAAATTAGCATAGATATACAACATATAACTGCGTCCACAACCAACCACAAAAGCTGCACTTGAATGCCAACAGTATCTAAGAGGGTATCGATTTAAAACCTCTAACAACATTTTACAAGTGACCCCGACGATTTTTCATATTTTGAAATCGTAGCATAATAGCCCCATTTGTGATAATATTAAAAATCTCCCTCTTAATATACACAATCAAGCTATCACTAACGAGGGTTCTACAACGTATAAACTGACCTCAAAGAAATTGATAGCACTAGGCCAACGTCTTCTTGGGAATTAAAAAAAAAATCAATTTTATTTGGTCATTAACTAAACATCAGACATGGTTATTTTGCTTAGCAATTTTGGTAATCCCACAAAAAAATTAGTAGGAGCGTCAGTTAAAGGAACAATAAAGAGAGGGAACTAACGGAGTGGAAGAGCAAATTGGAAGGGTGAGAGAAGTGGCTAACGTGGCAGATTTGTGAGGGTGGGACAGAGAGCTATGACAGAGGATTTGGAGCCGATAAAAAGATAATAATATATTAATCTAACAAGACATCCAACAAATTTTTGTTGACTCAGGGGCAAGTTCTCTAAATAAGCCACATGACTTGCTTGATTATTTATTTATTTATTTATTTTTTCTTTATTCAAGTTTTTTTTTCCGTGTTTGTTAGTTTTGCAAGTTTCTTGGATTTAACCTTCTTTTTTTTTTTTTTAATAATGAGAATGAAAATAAACTTCATTGATAATATGAAAATACAAGAAACAAACCCGAGGCGGAGAATGGACTGAATTGTGATACTACAAATTTTAACTATGAAAAAAATAATACTTGTTTAATTATTTGGCCTAAAAAATTGATTTAGACATCACATTGTCAAGCTCAGTTGTCCTCATGTGAGTGCAACATGTTTATTAAAGTATGCATTATATTTTACAAATAGTGCAAATTTTAGTTAATTGAGGGTGCAATGGTCAATTTCCTGAAACAAAAAAAAAAGTGTGATTTAGGCATCACATTGTCAGTCCATTCGTCCTCAATTGCGGGCAATGTTCGTGTTAAAGGGTGCAATGATATTTCACAAAGTGTGCAATCACATTCCATTGAAGGAGCCATATTGGAACTTTTTTTTACTTGAGGGTATTTTTGTCCATCAAATTGTTTGTGCCGTGTATGTGCAATTATTTTTCTCCTTTTCATGCTACCATTAATGCGCAATTTATTGCCCCTTATACTACTGAAACGCAATTTCCCCCCAAACAAAAACGGGTCCTGGTTCCTGTAGTGAGTCTATCTGACCGTTCATCTCAATAACGAAAGCTCGGATTTTAAGTTAAAACAGAAAATGGCTCGGATCATTTGGAATTTGAATTAAATTCAAGCCGTCGGTATCGGAATGAACTACCGGATTGACCTCACTACAACTCTGTAGCGAGTTACGGTATCTCACAGTAGGCCCCTAAATCTAATAAAAATATCCAACAGCGAGCGACATAAAGTATTCTGACGTTCATTTTAGCATGCGTGTATGTAAATCTATAAACACGGGTATACGCACATCTATAGGAGTGGGAGAGACATGTATCTGCTACTACAGTTACATAAGATGAGAGAGAGAGAGAGACCTGCACTTCACATGAGTTACTCCCCCCACTCACGCACTGGAACTGTTTGCTATTTGTGAAGTCCACGCTGCAGTCGATATCTTCGATGACCAGTATAGACCTATTACTGGTAGCCAACAGAACTTTCCTCAAGTAAGAATCCGAATTCAGATCCGAAAGTTGCAAATCGTAAACATCAAACTTGAGGTAATTAGCAATGGCAGCAATCAAGCTCGATTTCCCCGTACCCGGTGGCCCGTACAGCAAATACCCTCGTTTCCACGCCTTTCCCACTTTCTTGTAAAACTCTTTCCTCCTCACGAATCTGTCTAGGTCTTCAATAATAACCCGTTTCATATCAGGTTCCATCGCAAGTGTGTTGAAATTCGATGGGTGTCGGAAGTTTATCCCCTCCCATCTGGCTACCCCATAAGTGGAGCATTGTGCCAGGGTGTATAGTTTCACAACCTTCTTTTCTTTCTTAATGGCCTCGGCTTTTGCCAGAATATGAGGCAAGTATGACTCCAACACCTGTAATTGTGTGTTAATTAATTTGGGTACTTAATTAATTACAACTCATCTGTATCATTAACAAGGAAGGAAATAGTACTAATTAACAGAAATTAATGAGAACTGGTAAAAATGAAAACTGATCAAGATAGGAGAGGATATATAGATTATACAGCGTGTGAAATGAATAAGAATGAAAATTCGTATTAGCATCTCTCTCTTCGTGGCCGCTTAAAGACGTATACAGATAGATCACTTCAGATTAGTAGCCCTAATAGGTAAAAAGTACGTGGTTTGTCAACCATAACATATCATTTCGTTTATAACTCGCTCCGACGATTTTTCAAATTTTAATGCTATCGAAAATCTCTCGGTCAGTGTACACAACCAAAATATCCTACGTCCACTGGTCACCCATTCGGTTCCGACTTCACCTTTCTCAACCTCTTGAAATTTCCTTTCTCAACCTTTCTCAACAGGGTTGAAGTAGTGGGTGTAAAAAGTAAAATAATTGGGTGTGGCTAGCCCATCATTTTACATAAGGGAGACTTAAAAAGTTCTGGGACCACTAAAAGAGGAAAAGATTAGAGGTGACCCAAAAATTATTTGGGCAAGGTCATTGTTATTTCATGTTACTTGGGGCAAGATATAAAAAATAATGTATTGGTATTAGGGCAAAATTACCAAAATATCCAAATTTATATATACACAGGAGTAAGAAATCTCATTCCAGCGGGGTCAATGTGCCCGCCCCTGTTTAGGAGGCATGCTCAATGATGATTAAGGCTCTATTTATTTTCCTATATCAAAAATATTTTCCCTCTAAAAGCTTTTACCTATTTTTTTGGGTTTTTAATTGCACAATAGACGAGGAAAACAATTTACGTAGTAAAACATTTTCCACTGATTGCAAGAAAATAACAAACCTTTATTTTATTTTTATTTTTAATCGGCAAAAGTCAATCAGTCCAAGGTCTCTCTATTCTCTCTTAGTGCTTTTGAAACGCCGCCACTTGGCATTTCAACAAACAATAATTTTGCCCCAAATTACCCATGTTGGTCACCTCTGCTGAACCAAATATTATAAACACGAATTTCCTTGTTTCTTTTTCTTATATATACACGTATACAAGTGTGGTACCCATGTTACGAACGAAAGCAAGGGAAGAGACCTGTTTCAACCCTCATCGTTTCATAATTTAATATAATACTAATATAAAAATTTTAATAAAAGAGAGTTGAACTTGAAAGGAATTTTTTTTTTTATCAGAACACGAGGGAAATTTTTTTTTTTAACGGGAAAAAAAAATTCTTTTCTAACCTTTTATTAGGGGTGAGCATAGACCGGATTGGTTCGGTTTTGTAGTAAACCAAGAACCAAACCACTATCTACGGATTATGAATTTGAAGAACCAAACCAACCCACAAAAGGCATAGAACTAAACCAATCCAAACCATTAAACTACGGTTTGGATTCGGTTTCGAACCACGGTTTGCTTAAAATTGAGATATTATTTCCGTAAACTATTTAGAGTACTTAAAATTTAGGTTTACTACGTTAGGTTTATATAGAATACGAAGAGGTTCTCATACATAGAAATTTAGGGTAATTGATCATGGTAATGAAGGAAATCAAGGAATAAGAATAGGCGCGCATGACCGAATTATGTATAGAAATTTGGAAAAATAGAAACATGCTGTGGAATCAAAATTCGAAGGGAGAATTTCATCACCAAATTTATTTGCTATGACTAAACCACTATTGGTGTATTGGAATTAGGGGTATAAGTTGTGAATTCTAGGCAAAATAAAATCTTGCCAGAGAAGGAATAATGAATAAATTAAGTTTGGAAGTTAGTTGACTATGACTTATATATAGTATATAAAATACATAATATACATGGTTCGGATCGGATTGGAACCGGAACCATGAACGTAAATCCACAAACCAGACCATTGACTACGGATTCTAATTTTTTTAAACCAGGACCAAACCACGCTACTAAAAAACCGAACCAAACCAATCGGTTTGGATTGGTTTGGATTGGATTCACGGTTTAACGGATTTTCTGCTCACCCCTACCTTTTATAACTTTGGGTAATCTTTGAGCCTTTGAGGTGTATAAAAGAAGGAAAAAAGTACTCCTCGAAAAGAAAGGGAAAGCAAATTTTTGAGAATCCTCCAGACAGTGAAGCAGACGGTTTCCTACCATTTTTAGAAACTGGCACCCATCTGAATCGAATCTCAACAAAATCTTCCTTGCTTTGTTCTTCTCTCTCTGACCCACAACGAAGCTATTTCAACTTGTACCATAGGACCCGGAGACCTTAGAGGGCGGCCTTGTAAGGCGGTTCTCAGACCGTTGATCTCAGTAATTAATGGCTCGAATTTGATCTTGACAATAGACGATTCGAATTAACAAAGTATTAGATGAAATCAAAACCGTCGAAAATACATCTAACAACTCAGATGTCGCTCTACAAGGCGTCCTCCAAGATTCCCAAATCTGTACCATAAAATCCGTATCATAACCTACATTGATGTAGATGGAGTGGGCCACCGTTGCTTTTTGATTGAATAATATTGTTATAGATGACGACCATAACTTCTGAAACTAATAATTGTAACCAGGCCCAGCTCTCGGCGTAAGTCTAGTAGACCGGTGTCTGGGACTCTTCAAATTTGGTCCAAAATTAGGATCCTTACAGAGATATAACTTTTAATTACTCAATAAATATATAAATATATAATGAATTCCTGTTGGCCCTGCGGTAAGCCAATTCACTCACACTAAGACGTGTCTGGTTCAATTCATGCCTAAAGCAAGCAGTGACTTAAAAAAATGTTCACTTAAAACTCCTAGTGACTCACTTATTAATTTTGTTACAATAATTTTTCTTTTTTTATCTTTTGAACAAAAATGTTCAGTTTTGATTTTGCTCTTGATTACAATAATTTTAATAGATGCAAAAATTAGATTATATTTGAGAAAATAATACTTAATTTTGACTTAAATGGGCTTCTTTTTTTTTTTTTTTTTTTGCTAAAGCCGATTCCTTATATATTTTTTTAAACAATTTGTCCCTCTATCTAAGTTGAACAGGAAAAATATAACACAATACATCAATAATATATTTGAAAAGAATGGGTTTGCCCTTCCCAATTGCTCTAGTTTCCCCAATTTCACTTATGTTTTTCAAGGTAAACTCTACACAATTATGTATTGTTATTTTAGTTCTCTTAATTAATATGCGGAAAACATATGTTACATAGTGTAATATTTTTTTAATATTATTTTAAATTTTCATTATTTTTTTTATAATTTACTTAGTAAAATACATTGAGCCCCATTTTATAAGTTCGTTTGGGACTCTGAAAATCTCCAAATTGAGAATGCAAAATAACTTGTGTACACAACCCTTGCTTTAGGAGTATCGTACACCCGTGCAAATTTTTGTAGCTGTTTTTCAGAATTTTTGTGTTCTCATATATGAATTTTGTTATAATATATTTTATGAACTTTTATGGCTCATGAGTTTTTGTGGTCAAATTCATATGAATTTTTGAACTTACTGTTGATAATTTTTGTGGTTCAATCTATGAATTTTGTTGTTCAAAAAGTCGACGACCAAAAAAGTGACGATGCAAATTTTATGGTTTACGAATTTTTGTGGTGTTATTTATAAATTTTATGGTGTTCAAGTACCACTCAAAATTAGCTATCATACTAATAGAAATTTTAAACCTTGGCGGAGTATTGGGCCCCCATTATATTTTCTCGTAATCTTAATAATTTGGGTTTGAATCAATAAAACACAAGTTATTTTGCATTCTCAATTCTCAATTCTTTCACAAATAAAAAAAAAATAAGCATGAATGTGAGTGTTGCAATAGTCTAAAGAAATAGATCAAATCATTGATAAGCTTTTATTGTATTGTTAGATAAATATTTCAATGTACAAATGCATTATATTGAAAAGGAAAAGCTCTATATAATAATTAAGCAGCCGTATAGATTAAAACATGTCTATTGAGCCAGCTCTCCTCCGACCAAAATCCTAGCTCTTCTGCTAATTGGTGTTGTTTATGAAAATTTTCGGTGTTCAAATGCGAGATTTTGTGGTTAGGTACGAATTTTTTGTGGCTTAAAATACAAAAATGTACTACCGTATACCCTATTTCAGGGGTGTGTACTCTAACCTTGTCCTGGGTGTGGTGAAAAATTATTTTGGACTCTCAACCAAACATTGGAAATCAGAAATGAAAACTATTTTCTTTTGACGAAATCATTTTACATAAAAAAATATTTTCTCATAGGAGCATAATATATTTTATAAGAAAAAGCTGCAAATGATAGTGAAAAAGCTGACTAGTTTTCAGAAATACAATGACCATATAAATTGCCCACAGTTAATGACTTACATAAATATGGTATTCTTGTTTGATTTTTGTTTGTTAATACTCCCTCCGTCCCTTAAAGTCAAGACACTTTCATTATTCCAACCCTGCAAAAAATTAATTATTTCTTTTAATCTGTAATGTTTTATATAAACAATATGGATCTCGTTTGATAGATCTCAATTAGTTCTTTTAAATAAAATTCTAAAAATCACATAAAACGTTATGAATTGAAAGATATAAGCAATTTAAAAATGACACGCACTTCCGAAAGTGTCTAACTTTAGGAGACGGAGGGAATACTTTTTATCTTTTGCATTTAATCAAGGAAAAGGGTATGAAACATTCGGTTGTGTTTGGTTGATAATTTTGAGAAGAATATTTTGAGAAGAATATTTTTGAGATAGTGTTTGGATGAGTTTTTGAAAAAAGTAATAATTAGAGAGAGATGTAATATTAGGGGTAGTTTTCCATTTGCTAAAATGGGAATTTGCTAAAATCAAGTGGAAGATTTTAGCAAGATTTTAGCAACAATGAATCTGGATATATAATCTACTCCCCACTTCAGTTGCTAAAATCTTCCACTTGATTTTAGCAAATTCCCATTTTAGCAAATGGAAAACTTAGCCTAATTGGAGAGAGATAGAGAGAAATGAGAATAATGATTGAAAAGAAGGGTATGAATAGAGAAAAAAATGTGATTAATGATTGAAGAGATGAGAGATGGAGAAAGAAACTTTTTCGAAATTTTTTTAGGAAATGTGAAGTGAACAAAGTGGAAGACTTTCCCATAAAACTCTCCTGAAAGTAAAATGTGTGGATGTGATTCATCTAGTGTACTATCACAATAGTACGTTGATGAATCACATCCCCACATTTTATTTTCGGGGGAGTTTTATGAAAATGTTTTCATGTATTGTATCAAACCTCTTTAATCAATAGAGACATTTCAATTCAGACGAGAGAGACAATTATGTGAGAACTTGTAACAGTACTGGATTTGAAGAGACATCTCTCCTCTATTTGTAGAAATCTACACACTTTTATCAAGCATGCATCAGATCACAGATTTTATAGATGGATTTGTGAAAGAAAAGAAAACGAAAGAATGAAATTATATTGAAAAGTATTAAAAAAAAAAAAAAAAGCTTATATGGTTTTGACCCTACAAATTTTCTTTTCCTTCTATAGTTAAAACCTATCTAGAAATTCGTGATCCAATCAATTGATATAACCTGAAAGACATCAAAATTTGGAAGTTAAAATTTACCACCTTGTCTCTGTGTTCCTTGTGGAAGCTCAGCTCAAACCACTGCCTTTCAGATGCGCGATCATCTTCACTTTTCCAGTCCTTGTGGGAGTCTTGGCAATTAAATCTCCATTTAAGTTCCATTCCACCAAAAGAATCAAAGATCTGCTCGCACTCTGCAAATTTGGTGGTCAAGTTTTGGTCCTTTGAGCCTTTACTAACCTTAAGCTTTTCAGCACTTGTGGAGGTGATCTTCGTAAGTAAATACACTTCGGAAGCTTCAAAAAGTTCATTTCGAGTCAAACCATTGGTTTCTTCAATTAGTAGGGTCACAGAACTAGAGAATTGGAGATTTAGACAGTACTGGAATGCTGAGAGGATGAATTGTTGGGCTTTATTGGGTAAGAATTGGTCGAACATGGTTTGAAACAAGAGGAATGAAGCTGATACTGATGCATATGCTGAGAATATTGATGATGGGGACGGAATCTTTCTTGGAAAAAACATGGTTGAGTACTAGTGATGACGATGAAGAATTCAGGATGGGTGTGAGTTGGGTCACGATGGATAATGCTCCAAAGTCCAACCAGTACTTAACTTTCTCGGGTGATTGCCATATGTTGGTTTTATATATAGGGAAAATAGTTCAGTCATCTTATGACACCGCAATATCCTATTCTACCATACGTTTTTTAGAGTCCGTAAATAATTATATGAATCATACATAATAGAATAATTACTCATTTTATGTGGTGTTACTATCAGGACAATTTTCACCACTAGCACTACTATACTAGAATTGCAGTACAGCTCTTTAGAGAGAGAGAGAGAGGATATTCTAATTCATCCACTAGAGAGAGAGAGAGAGAGAGAGAGAGAGGGGGGATATTCTAATTCATCCACTATCCTCCGACATTATAGTAGGTTTTTTTCCCTTTTTTTGAGAACAGTTTAGTATAGATCAACACCTAAATATTAGATTACTAGAGATGCTTTCGCTTTTAATCATTATTTTTTAGTCTTTCTAAAAAGACGGCCTAAATGCAGGCGATTACCGTAATTAATTACCTCAAAAGTTAGACATATGTAATCTCACCCATGTGCGAAGAGAAATAGAATAATGCCAAAGTGACCATATATGGTAATCATGGTTAAGATAACTTATAGGCTATGTTTGGATGACTAGAAATTTAAAGTAGGAATAGAATATGATTACCGGGAATCAAATTCTCAGGAATTTTCTTTGGTAGGAATAAAAATATGATTACTGGAAATTGAATTCCTAAGAATTTGATACCTGGAGGAATGACATTTCGGTTTTTGGATTAATTCAGTAATTTTATGCAGGAAACAATTATTTTAGACATTTATTAAAGTTAACATTTCCTTTTCTTAATGAATGAGCCAGGAATCTGAGATTCCCGTGGGGTAAGAGAGGGATCAAATTCTCACTCAGTCTAGGAATGTGATTCCTAGTTGAATATGTCATCAGGAATCACATTCATATTCTTGTCTCTACCAAACGTTGGAATCAGAAAAGTCTGTCATCACATTCCTGTTTCTGCCTGTTCCAAACGTTGGATTTATGGGTAGAAGACATCATATTCTCATTCCCCCTTAATATTATTGCCATCCAAACACAACCCTATGGTAATCATGTTTAAGATAACTTGTAACGTCCCGGTTTTCGAAAGCATTATATCATTCATTTAATAGGAAAAGATTTATTTAAATAAAAGGATTTTTTTATTAAGCAACGGAATAACATGAAATAAACATAGTTTGGTTACAGTGGAAATAAATTAGCACTTGTTTGGACATCAAGTTACATTCATCCAACACAAAATAAGTAGAGGTTTGGGTTCTCTAAGTTGTTCAGGTTCAGATCCCAGCTCTCTTCTGACACCTATTCTTCTAATCATTTGTTTGATAGTATGGCTCCTCCCCCTTCACTTTCTGTATCTAGTGTGATATATATGTCAATGCTAGCAATAGCACCAGGAGCGATAAATCATTCGATAGCTGACTTTTACCCATTAACCCTTTTTTTTTGGCTCCAGCAAAGAAGAAATACACACACCCACCCATATATATAAGTGTGTGTGTGTGTGTGCGTATTTCTATATATAAGTGTATTTCCCACTAACCCTTACATTACACATAGCCATAGTTCATATATATATAAGGCATTTCTAGTAAGGGATCCCTTATATAAGCTACGATGCAAAAATTTTCGTTCGATATCGAATTTCGACGATCCAAACCATTAGATGTGTTTAAAATGTATTTTTAGGGTCCACCGCCGGTTATCCTTGTTGGAGGTTTCCGGTTTGTGCCTAACGGTTGGTGGTTGTTCTGCACTTGGTACGGTTGCTATGGGTGAGATTGGTTTTGAAGGGTTGGTGGCGGCTGGGTGGTGGTTGGCGATTTATTGGTGGCTTGATGGGTGTCAATGGCTAGGAGTTTGACGGTGGTGTTTTGGTTTTCGGTGGTGATGCTGGCGGCAATGACGGCGTTTGGCCTTCTCAGTTGCTGTTATTCCGGGCAGTTTATAAGATCCGTTTTGGCGGCGTCTTGGCTGCCTCTATCGGAGTTTCAGCTGCTCGTTCGAGACACGTCGACATGGCTGTTTTGGCGGCTTCAGCGTCATCTCCTGGTTTGATTAGATCTTGGAGGCAGCGGCAGCGGACTTGGGGATTCGTTTGGATGGGCTAACATGGAGAATTTTGATCGGGTTTTGTTTTGGTCTCTCGTTTGGCTCCTTGCCAACCGTGGGGGTTGATGTGGTTTGTTGCGTTCTTGTGGTTGTGTGGGTGAAATTCCCTCCTCCTGGATGTAACCTCCCTTCCTCCCTTTTAATCTTTGTATTATTCGGAGATTAATAAAGTTATTTGATTATCAAAAAAAAAAAGGGTCCACCGCGAGGATTCGTCTGAAAAAAAATGCGCGGAAGGGCTTGATCTGAGCCGTTTTTGATAAAAATGTACATAAACATATTTTATTGAAAACGGCTCGGATCAAGCCCTTTCAGGTATTTTTTTTTTTACGAATCCTCGTGTTGGACCTTAAAAACATGTTTTAAACACATCTAACGGTTCGGTTCATCGAAATTCGATCCCGAACAAAAAATCTCGTACCGTAGAAAGTAAGGGAGCCCTTATTGAATATATATATATATATATATATATATATATATATATATATATATATATATATATATATGAGAATGATCTAATGAGGACTCCCTCATTAAAATTCCGTGAGGATCTCATGAATCGAGGTCAAATCCCGATGATCGGAATCGCTCAATGTATTTAAAACGTGTTTTTAAGCATCACCGCAAGGAATCGCCAAAAAAAAATACACGGAAGGGCTTCATTCGAGCTTTTTTCGATAAACTGTATATGTATAGTTATTATGAAAAACTGCTCGGATGAAACCTTTTCAGATATTTGTTTTTGTGACTTCTAGCATTGGCCTTGGAAAACATGTTTTGAACACATTGAGCGGTTTTGGTCCGGAAAATAAAAAAAGGGGTGGTCCTCACGGAGAAGATCCATGAGGGAGTCCTTAGGAGATCATGATTGTATATATATATATATATATATATACACACACAAAACATTTTTTATTAGGGCTCCCTCATATAAGAGTTTGTGGGAAAATCAATCAGGGCCATTGGATCGCATCCAACAGCTCAGATTAGAAAGACACTTAAAAACCCACACGCGGGTCACTGGTTGGGTAAAAAGTGTTCGCGGGTTAGGATCCGGGTTAAACACTCCATCCGAATCCTTTCCCCTCATTTCACGTTGGGTTCAGTCGAGAGAGAGAGACAGAGAGAAAGCTATTCCAGGCGATTCCCCGAAGACGATGAAATCAATCGATCTCGAAGGTGTTCCTGGACGTGTGTTTGACGAAATCTCAGGTATCTCTCTCTTCTCTCTCTTCCCTCTCTTCCCTCGCTCTATCTGGTTCGTCACCTCAATTTTCGAACTCGGTTTTTCAAATTTTAGGGTTTCAGAAGAACAAAAATCGAAGAAGAAAAAGTCGATCAAGTTGGGTAGTCTCTCTCTTCTCACACACGCCTTAAGGTTGAGAAGGCTCGAAGAAGAAACGGCTGAGGTAAATTTCTAAACCCTAAGGCTAAAAATTTTGAGATTTTTCACAAATAGCTTATATGTAATTCCGTATGGTATTTGCAGCAAACTATGGTGTTTTTTTTTTTTTTTTTTCTTTTTCCATTTACTTGTTTGACTTGTTGAAGGAGTTTAATTAGCAAGCATTTGTTCGTCTGTTGAAAATTGAGATTTATTGATACTGTTTGTCTATTGTGATTGTTTGTTTCGGTTTTTTGTTCTCATAAGCATGTTCTTTAATTCCATAGTTCGGTTCAAAACTCATATAGAATGCTGGCCAACTACTTACTCCCAAACCAAAATGAATTTGGGCTTGTAATGTGTGACAAATCTAATGATCCAAGTTGTGCATGGTAATTTCCTTTTTGTCCTTCTCATTTTGCAATATTTTGTAGCTGCTTTATAAAGAGTTGTACAATTAGTTGGATTTGTGCATCTTAGCTTTGTTCTATTACAGGTACTTCAAGTTGAAGAAATGTGTTAGCAGGGCATCCTTTGTCAAAGAAGAATATGTTGTTGGTATTGTTTCAAAGTGGACGGAAAGGCTAGCAATAGCTCCTTGAAGGGCCAAGCTTATGAAAAATGCATTTTTGGGACCACTGCTACTCATTCTAAACCTGCTGCTACGTCTACTTTGGATGCAGAAGTTATTGATAAGCCTGACTCCTTGAGGCAGTTGATGGTTGAAAAATGCTATACGGGGAATGCCTTGATTACTTTCACACAACCCCAATATGGAGTTCCTTGAACACAGGCACAACTGGACAAATCTAAGAAGACAAGTGCAAACTCTGCAATCACGTAATCTCAGATTCTCAAGTGCAAGGAGTGATGAAGGCAACTCAAGTGAAAGCAATTAGTTGCTTGGAAAACAGCAAACGACATTGCTTGTTCATTGATTGAAAGGAACAAATAGTTGAATTTTAGTTTTAAATGTGTTTTCCTATTTTGTAGTGGGAAGTTGTAATTTACAATTTGGAATATTAAGTTGAAATAAAAGCAACTTTCTTATCATTGCTTGGTTCATTTACTTGGATGAAATGTGATTGATAATTGTGATTGTCAATGCTGCTAGTCGTTTGAGACGCGATGCGTTAGGCTAGGGCGTCAAGCAAGGGAACAATGTCAATGATAGGGTTTCCAGAAAAACAAAACAGATGTTGATGCTGCTGCGATGTGATGTTGTTGCTGCTTCTATATTGTTGGTGTTTTTGTTGCAATAAATGATTGAATGTTAGAGCTGCTATGATTAAATTTTTGGTGCTGATATTAGGAATGATTGAGAACACCCTTCTTGTTCTTTTCAGATTGTTTTCAAATGGATCACCTATAGAAAAGCCTCCTAGACAAGTGGCGTGATTGATGATAGTCTTTTGTATCTTGTATTTAAGAAATGAGATCATTTGTTATTCTATTGTGTAGAAAAGCCTCCTAGACAAGGTTGTAGTTGTTTTTTGTCAAATTAATGAACTTAAAATGAGATCATTTGTTTTCTGTTCTTTGTTATGAGACTTCAATGAGCAAACTAAAAAATTAGACAGGCACAACTACAGCATGATCAAATCATAATGCTTGATCCTTGAACCAATTAAACTTATGGTGCTGAAGGATAGCCTTTGTGATTGATTTTCAAGACACTTCTTTTTGACAAGAAGAAACAGCAGACTACGCCACTAGAACTAGAAGACGGTATTCCCTAACCAAATTAAAGCTTTTGAAAATATCGGATTTTTTTAGTAACAAAGAAGTCAACTCTGGTAAGACCATAGGTACTTCGTCGAAACAAAAAAAATCCAAAAACACAAACAATAACCAAATGATGATCATGAAATAGAAAAGCAGATGTGTTTTGAAGCAACCAGCAGGTTATCAGACAGAGATACAAAAAATGACATATTGGAGCCCCAAAATAGGCAATCTAACGGTGCAACCAACCATCTACTTGCATTGTAAATAAGAGAACTTGGTTAAACACAGTTACGACAATCCTAGTCCCCTATATAAACCATCTCATGATACAAAACAAAATAAAAAACACAATGCAAGAAACATTCCTATTCAAATCAAGTATGACTAACAGAGATTAAGGGGAGAGTGGCCCGACTGAAAATGTCCCCCACTTAAACATTTTAATGGTCTTTGCATTCGTTATGCGTTATGCATACTCCCTAAAAAGTGAGAGCATCCCATTCTATGCATAATCCCTAAAAGTGAGAACCTCCCATTCTGTTCCTAGTTTATTGATTTCACATTGAACAACACCCTTGAGGGTGGTGTACCTCTTCTTCTTCGATTTTTGTTCTGTTCTTTTTGAAACCCAAAAAATCAAAAAAAAAAAAAAAATGGAGTTCAAAAGTCAATTTCTAGAAACCCTAAATCGAGTTCAACAATGAAGAACCAGGAAGTGAGAGAGAGAGAGAGAGAGAGAGAGAGAGAGAGAGAGAGAGAGAGAGAGAGAGAGAGAGAGAAGAAGAAGAAGAAGAAGAAGAAGAAGAAGAAACCTTCAACTAGATCGACCTCTCCTTGCTCGATTTCCGTTCGTGTAGACCCTAAAATATCAGAAAATGAGTTCAAAAATGAAGTTCGAAAATGAAGAGAATCAAACGAGATAGAGTGAGGGAAGAGAGAGAAGAGAGAGATACCTCGATTTGACTAAGAAAACAAATCGGGATTGCTTTGTCGATGGCTTGGTCGGTGAAATCGCCTTCTTTCTCTCTCTCCCTCTCTCTCTCTCTTTCTCTCTGTCGAGCAATGTGAAATGGGGAGGGGAAGGGATCCGGATGGGGTGTAAACCTGGATCCTGCCCCGCGAAGACTTTTGACCAACTCGGCGACCCGCGAGTTGTTTTTTAAGTCACCTTCTAATCTGAGCCGTTGGATGCAATCCAACGGTCCTCATTCGTTTTCCCTCACAAACCTTATATGAGGGCTCCCCCATAGGAAATGTTTTGCGCGCGCACACACACACACACACACACACATATATATATATATATGATTTAATATGGACTCCCTCACGGAAATTCCGTGAAGACCTCATGGATTGGGTTCATCAGCGATGCACAAGGATGAATATATATATAACAGAAAGCAGTACAACTATGGAGCAAGTAAGCATTTTCAATTGGTAGCCATTAACTTATATTTCATTGTTCTCCACCTTGAGAACATCCTCCCAATTTAACCACAGACTATGACCATTCGTAATTTAACTCCGACTTTACTTGATCATGAGCCCCGATGAAATGACATAAAATATTATTCAGTCGAGTTCATGAGTGCCACACAAGGATGAATTCCCGATGGACTAACCAAACTACTAGGCCCACGAGGAATTAACCAAATCCATAGGAGTCTATAGACCGAAACAGGGTATTATAGTACAAAAAAAACCTTAAATCACCTAAATTTGTAAAGAGTAATCACCCAATGTCA
The DNA here is from genome assembly GCA_020921065.1 of Vaccinium darrowii. Lineage (NCBI taxonomy): Eukaryota > Viridiplantae > Streptophyta > Magnoliopsida > Ericales > Ericaceae > Vaccinium > Vaccinium darrowii. The sequence goes on along the minus strand of CM037158.1, from coordinate 19,551,980 downwards.
TAACTTAGGGCTCCGAATCAAATCCTCGGTTTACTGTCCTTTCATAACTTTTTATAACCACCACAATTCCTTTGGTTGACCACAATTCATATCTGCGGGATAACCTCCCCATTTCACATCACCTCTTAACATCTAGTCATTCAAGTTTCCTTTTTACTTAACATCGTCTAAATGATCTCTATGTAAGCAACCAACCTGGGAACTTTGTTATTCATTCTAACAATCAACACTTTCATAATAATCATACCCGGAATAGTAGAGCAGAACGATAGCGATAATTTAAAGATGCACTATGTCCATATAATTTACACAATTTGATTCAGATGATTTCGTGGTGTTTACACATAATTATTTAACTTATGATTTTTGTTGAGACACGTTTTAAGTGTAGTTAAATAAAAACTAAGGGGTGATTATAATTTTCGAATTCTGACGCATTATATTCTACTCCCTTTGTCTGTGTTTGTTAGTTTACAAACATATTTTTTTGTTTCTTAAATTTTGTCCGTGTTTGAAAATCAATGAGTAAATTTTGTCAATTTTACTCTTTTACCATTAAATGGAGCCAAAATTCAAGAAAATTGACTTTAATTGATTGAAGATAAAATTAGAAAGACAAGAATTATAAATAGAAATCACGATGCTCCCTAAAAAAATTGAAAACTTAAAATGAGCTAACGCACGTGGACAGAGTGAGGGAGAACATTCTTTACACCGGTGGTGTAAACTCAAGTTTCCTCCAAATCTATTATATTGCGGAGTGAGGGAGAACATTCTTTACACCGGTGGTGTAAACTCAAGTTTCCTCCAAATCTATTATATTGCATCATGTGTCCAAACAGTGGTCTCAAAAGGTAGAACATGAACACATGGCACAATGCAATCTATTTGGAGGAAACTTTAGTTTACACATCCGGTGTAAATAATGTTTTCTCTTAAAACAATGAGGCTTGTATCTTGGTTTTAAGTTGATGACGATTCATTTTCTACTTTCATGATTTTATCTCTATATAATTTTTTAATTTTTTTACACCAAATTAAAGTGCTCGATAAAAAATTCTATAGAAATAAATTTTTTTATGTCTAAAAAAATATGCATTTTCCAAAAGAAGATTTTTGGAGGGTTCCCCCATCAGCCAAGATCAGTTAACATGGGCCCCCCTTGACTGCCATACACTCTACCACCCTCCCCCATCACTTCCTAACCCACTATAGTACCTCTTTCACCAATCCTACACTCCAAAACCCACCCAAAACTCATTTTATACTCCCCCAAACTCCAAAATTCGTCCAGAAACTCTACTGCCCTCTCATTCACTCTCTTCCTCCTCCAAACTCTCCCAAGAACTCCCAAATCAAGAACACAAAGCCCCATTAACATCCTTCAAGTTCTAGAGTGAGAAAAGTCAAGAAAAGTGAGTTTTCACTTCAAAATATCAACCAAAAGCTCCCACCTCTCATCTTCCACTTCAAGATCATCCAACACACTCCAAGGTACCCATATTTCACCACCAAAGCCAGCCAAGGCCGGCCAAAGAGCTCCCTCACCGGTTTTTCACAAAAACCCATTTTTCGCCAAATCTTCGCAAAATAATGTAGAAACTCATACCCAACCTATTTCAAGCTTTTGAATGATTTAGAATAGTCTAGGAGTAGTTTAGAGTTGATGGGTTAAAGCTCCAAGTCAAGGGTTTCACGAAACCCGAGCCAAAACGCGATATGACCCTTTTTACCTCAAACCGGGTTTTCGTGCTTAGTAAACCTTAGATTTATTGTGGTTCATGTTTTTAACTATTCCAAGCATGTTTAATACTTTAATAACTGTTTATATGAGTTTCTCCATGAATTTATTGTGCTTAACCTTGTTCTTAATCGTTGTGTTAAAGTTAGAGGTTTAAAGTGTAATTTTGTGAAATTTGGCGTGCGTACTTGTGTATTATTTACGAAACCTATTTTTATCAACTAAATGTCACTACTAGAAATTTAGGAGTTTAACAAAATGACCAGAATGCCCTTCGGGTGTAAAATGACCATTTTGCCCTTGTATGTGTAAATTACATAATGTGTAGTTTTTTACTTAGTAAGAAAATCAAGGAATTGCGTTTTGTGACAAGTTAGGACTTTATTAACTAAAATAAAGTATTTTTACGTATTTACCCTTGTCGGTGGCAAAATTACATTTTTGCCCTTGTATTATGTTTATTTACAAAAAGGCCCCTAGAGTTTTGTAAATTACACCAAGGACCCTAGAGTCGTGAAATTATAATGGACACCCTTTTACCTACTTAAAATGACGTTGGTGACCCTTACTTTCTTTAAATTACTTTTTGACCCCAATAGTTTAGTAAATTACGTTTTGGCCCCTGTAGTTTGAATTTATTACGTTTAGACCCCTGGTTTTCGATTACTTGAGTTTCGTGAACTTGCGATATCGTTATCACTTTGCTTCTACTGTTAAATGCACTTTTCATAAATGTGTTGAATGTTAGAATGGACAACTAGGTTCCCAGGTTGGGTGATCGTACGCGGATATTACATAGAGGTTGAGGTTAATGGAAAAGTGAATTGGAATTGATTGATGGGGAGTCACCTCGAGATTATTTTTGAATGGCAGACAACCAAGTGATTTTGGTTTGGAGGATTATTTGGCAGCCTGTCAGTATTTCGAAACCCTAGGATATGATAATCTGTGATTACTTCATTTGAATTCTGAGGCGTTAAAAGGGTGGATGTATTATAGACCGAGTCACGGCTATATACCTACAGGAGCTGACAGTTGTCACTCATAGGCCAGTGGTACAATCAGTCCCTGGGAAATTCATCATTGTGAGGCAGTTGACGGTTGGATTAAGTAAATAACTTATGCCTTCCATCAGGGCTCCCAGTCAGGGCAAGCAAGGGGGGAATTTAATCACGGATTGGTCATAGTCCTTAGTGGTTAACCGGGAGGAAAGTTCTCTAGGTTGAGAACTTAGATGAATATGTAAGTTAATGGCTAGTAATGAAATCAGCTATGTGTTTAATTTCTGCTTTACGATTTATTTCCTGATTATTCCTTTAACTACTGCTTTTCAATTATATATGTTGTACTTGTATGTTTAGCAAGGGTTGGGAGGGTTAGAGTAGCTATTGAGTGATTTATCGCTCACGGTGTTACACTTCGTGTGACCCTGGTATAATACTATGATGTTGCTTCACGACTCGGACGTATTATGCCAGACTGTGATCAAGCAGGTACTGTTGGTGTCGAAGGAGACGGTTATTTCAGAGCCGAGGGTTTTGAGGCAAACCAGACTCAAGAGGAGTCGTGGAATCCAGAGTTGAACCTTTATCTGTAGAACCCACCCCCTTTATTTTTAATGTTGGATCAGTAATATTAATTTCTCAAACCATACTAAGTATTTTGTAATGGGCTGCACTTCACGTTTTCCAACGTGTACTCTGATGGAAACTCTTTTTATTAAATTAATCCTAATTAGTTGTCTTAATTAATGCTTCCGAAAATCGGGGCGTTACAAAAGAGATTTCTTTATTAAGAGGCAGAAAAGTGAATACTGTTCGGGGAGAGTAATTAAGGCCACATTCCACTAACTCAAAAGCCAAAAAACCATTTTATTTCGGTTTTCGAGGCAGGTCATTCTCTCACAATACACCACATAAAAAGCCGTGAAAAGTCAAAAAACCACCCTTAGTGGAACTAAAGAATGCAAATGGATAAATTATTTTGAGGTCTTGGGCAATAAAACTATGAGTACGCCATTTGATGGACACAAAATGCACACCACGTTGTGTGAAGTCTATCTTGGGGTTCCATACAATAATCTTAGCCGCTCAATTTGCTTAAACTATTTTTAGGATCCCTGTAAAAAATCAGCTTAGTTGAATATTGGTAAGAGCTTGACCGATTCTTCGTTCAATTTCCTGATCAGATATCGGTAGAGGCTTAATCAGTTTTGTGCTCAATTTTCTGACAGGAAATTGAGCCAAGAATTGATGAAGCTATTACGAATATTCGACTAAGCTAATTTTTTTTACAAAGATCCTTAAAATCATATTTTAAATTAGTTGAGCAGCTCTGATTATTTGTGTGAAATTCCAAAATAAGTTCCACACAATGCAGTGTGCATGTAATGTGCACCAAATGGTGTACTAATAGCAACGCTCGTCTTGGGGTCAGGGGTGCGTGCTATGCGGCAGTGTACAACATGTACGGGGCTCCCCCAGGGTCCCGTTGTTTGATTGGACCCGTTCATTTGGTTCGTATCGTCGAGTCCAGGGTCCACGTAAAAATTTAGAATGATTGGACCTCGGTAATTATGTTTTCAAACTTCATTTTTCATTAAAAAGAAACAATTGAAGAACTGGTTGTAAGTGATTTTTTTTTTGCAAAATTGTAATTTAAATGATCACCGATCAAATAATTACCCATCTTGGATCAACTTGAATTTTTAAGTGAATTATGTATTCGACAAAACGAACAAAATAAGTAGTTCGGATCAAACAATAGGATCCCGAGTGAGCCACGTATGTGCTGCGCAGCACGTGTGCTGTGCACTGCCCCACAGCATGCACATGAGACCCCTCGTCTTGGGGCACCTAATAATTGTAGGCAGCGTCACTAGTCAGTAGTGAGAACACGTGGCGACTTGTAAATTCTTCGTGACTGAGCTACATAAAGAAGCTGCGACGAATGATGATGACAAAAACTTTATCAGCTATGAGATTCCAGCTGCGTTTTTGGGCCAAGTCCTCCCTCTCTACTATGCACCTTTCTTCCTGGCTGGCCCGGCATTTAACGTTCCTTGACACTTATTTTTTTTTGCCGTTTGTACTTTATATGGATTAGTTTAATTCGGGGTGTTCTACTAACAAAAAATTATTTTTGTCAAAAATCGAGACATGTCATTCTTTCATAATACATTACATAAAAACTGTGAAAAGTCAGTTTATTCAAAAAACCACCATACTGGAAAGTGTGACGCTCCAGCACAGTTCCAAGGATTACACGGCTGTACTGCGTTTAGCCTAAATTTTGGAGGGTATTTTTTAATCGTTTTTTCAAAAAAATTTCATCAAACTTGTGTCAAGTATTTTATATCAACCATTTGTATAGGAGGGGGGAAAAAAAAAAGTTCAAGGTACGGACACCAAAACTATAATATGTGCTCATTGAAGTGATACCATACTTTTGGGGGAAAAATCCAAAAATCTTAGAGATATCTTACTGAAATCATCTATCAAGAGAGAGAAGAGAGGAATTTTGCACATACCTAGTGTGAAATTTCATCGTCTCCAACTTGACAGTTCAAGAATTCTCTAGAGAGCTCTACCCCTGAGATGGTTTAATTTGTGGTAAAAATGAATGTAAGGCCGTTTTATAAAAGGAAGAGCTCACACAAAATTAACATCACCGAAGGCGGCTTCTCTATAGCAAGTACACCATATGTTTCACTTATTATCATAGAAACAAGGCAATCAATGGTTGTGATATAATCTCACCAAAAGTATTGGGAAATATATATATATATATATATATATATATATACAGTGAGCTTCCTATCCACACCCTAAAATGCGGACCTTCAGTCCACACCCTATTTTTTCGATCAATTTTTCATGATCTGAACCATCCAATGTGTTTAAAACGTGTTTTTAGGTGTACTTGCTAGAAATAAGCAAAAATAAATACCGGAAAGGGCTTGATCCAATCAGTTTTTTTTTTATAAAAACTACATATGAAAAACTGCTTGGATCAAGCCCTTTCCGGTATTTTTTTTTTTTTTTGCTGATTTCTCAAGAAAGCCCTTAAAAATACGTTTTAAACACATTGAACGGTTTGGATCATCGAGATTTGGTCCGAAACTATGAGGTGTGGACGAAGTCCCGCATTTTAAAGATTTGGATGTGAAGGAGACTGATATACAGTGAGTTTCCTATCCACACACTAATAAGCACTACATATATTATTTATTAAGAGAAGACAATTTTAATGATATTCTAATTTAAGAAAATATAGTGCTTATTCCCCCACATAAAAAAACAAATATATTATTTATTAAGAGAAGACAATTTTAATCATTGTTTTGTAATTGATTTCGATTTTATTATTCATGAAAAATACTTGATCCAAAATATTTGGTCGAAAATTTTAACGGGTGCTGATTTTGGGGCTCTTTTTTTTTTATTTTTATGTAGACACTCCAAAATTTAATAAAGTTACAAAATTATCCTTTTCAAGATATAAAATTACTGGAGGCACTCCACCCCAAATTATCTTCTCATTTACCGAGACACTCCAAACGAAAAAATGAACCAAAACCAAACATAAACATTAGGTTCTAAACATTAATTAACATTAACATTAGGCTTCAAACATTAAACATTCACAACATATATAAATAAACATTAGGTTCCAAATTAATATTAAACATGCATCTATGTCAAATTGCTTCATGCAACTTTGCGCAAAAAAAAAAAAAAAAAAAACTAAGCTAAACATTGCTAGAATTCTCCAAAATAAACAACACACATTTGCAAATGTTGATGCTGCAAAATTTTCGTAACGACTACAACACAAGATCTTCGTACTTTTGTACTTATTATCTAACATTTTTTTTTCTCAAAATCTTCATAACGGTTGCAAATCTACATTTTAGAATTCATAGTGAGACAAACAAAGTACATCACCGAAGTTATGCGAACTCTTGACAAGAAAAGTAACAGAACTCCCAAGAAACTTTACATGGATAAAAGGATGATTCTACAATTATAGCTCAAAGATCACTTGTTCTAGTGTAAACTACGGAGACAATAGCATAAAAAAGTCTATCAAAGAAACATTATATATGGAAGTAGGCAATTCAGTGATGTGCAGTAAAAGTCTATCTGCTTTCTTGGAGTGCTTGAAGTAAAGGAGAAGAGTAAAGGGTTTTTGGAGTGTCTGAAATAAATCATGAAACTTGCAAAAGGGTAGTTTTGGAAAACCACTATAGCTTGGAGTGCCTGCATCAAAATTGAGAGCGCGAATATCGATTTCCAATTTAAAAGATGTTAACGAATCACCAACAATGCATATTGGCTGTACAAATAATTATTTTAACGTAAATTTCTCCTTTCAATTATATAACCGCATGAATTGTACCAATCAATAGTCGAGAGATATTAAAATAGACTTCTCAAATCATAAACAAGATAGAATCTGATACTCTTATGGCACACTGATTCGGCCTACATTAATTTTTGGATGGTGTTAATGTCAAAATCATTTTTGTTAATTTGTGTCAAAACCGTTCTTGTTTGTACAAAAAATGTAGCGCTTAAAAATCTTGTACCATATGCAAGGTACAAACCTTTTGTACACTACTGTTTTGGCATAAACAAAAATAATATTATTACTTGTACTCATAATTTTTACATTTTAAACAAAAAGATACAATAAAAGAGGGACAAGAATACCAAAGAGTTCATTCGAAAGTAAAACAAACTTTAATGAGAAAATTGTTCCGTGTCTTCACATTTTGAAATCACCATCTTATATGGACAAGGTCACCAGTTCAATTATGCACTGGAAAAACTGTAGGATCAGAAAATTACAAGGTAAAACTGAAGTTGATTATCAAGTCTCAGAAAATCTTGCCATAACTAGAAATTTTGGTCTATTTTTAGCTTTACAAACAAGAGAAAGTCTACAATACACACCTCTTAAAGATGTGTACCATCTGTACCTATGTGTCACCTCATAAAAATTTATAAAATTTTGGTGCGTTTCATAAATTTTATACTAAAAACTCGTAACTTTTCAGCAATATAATTTTTAACATTTTCCCAAGGAATTAATCATAATATTTACTTCTCGTAACTTTTCAGCAATAAAATTCATAGCATTTTCACTAGAACTAACAGCATATTGGTGTGTATAACTTTTATAGTAAAAACTCGTGCACATTTTCGAGGTGCGTATGATACACACCCAAATAGCCACTACTAAAAATACAGATAAAAATCTTAGTCATGAGGTGTGATCTTTCACTTTTAATGTAACGCCCCGCATTTTCGGGATACGTTATGGATTATTATTACAATTTAAAGTCGGTCTTAAACAGTAATAATAATAACCAAAAGAAATACATATAGATGATCTATCCTTCACAGATTACAAAAAAAAAAAAAGTAGACTGGGTGGACTCTATGGCTCCATACGTTCCTTGATCTGGTCGTGCTCCATGTCGGCAGCTCCTCCGGCGCTATATTATTCCTCCTGTTCATCGTGACAATCTAGCATAATACCAACATCGTGGTATTATGCCAGGGCAAACCGTGAGCGAGGACGCTCAATAGATACCGTACCCCAACATTAAACTAGCAATTCTAGAACAATATTGTTGGCAGGTAAATAGTTGAAAATCATTTATCAAAACGGTAAGTTCATGCGTGTCAATGCATCAGTATCACATCAAATCAGAGTGCAGCTTAAATAAAATCAGTATCCCATTTCTTTTCATATCAGAGTGCAGCTTTAATAAAATCAGTATCTCGTATTATTTCAGAATCCAGAGTATAGTGTCAGTATCTCGTATCATTTTCTCATAACAGCATTCTTCTTCAAATTTCAACCATGTCAACATCTCACATCTCTCGAAAGTTATTGGCCCGTTCTACAACCCCGTTCTAACGGTCACCAACCTTTCCGTACGAAGGGTCGGCCACCCATAAACTGACTCCTGCAGTATGAGGTCCGCTAACTCCGCGTCACACACGACATAGTCCCGGCTACCCATATCACTGAATCCCCACCAGTCTGTTTATGAGGTCCGCTTGCTATGTGTTGTACTGAGTAAGTTCTAACCGTCAAATTCACCCGCGGAATTTGAGGAGAAACTTCAAACAGCACTACCGTATAGTTCCATTGAGCTTTGACCACCAGTTCACCCCGGGGAACTGAGGCGGGACTCCAATGGCAGTATTGTTTATAGTATAGTTCCATTGAGCTTTGACCACCAGTTCACACCGGGGAACTGAGGCGGGACTCTAATGGCAGTATTTTATTTACAACAGTATTTTCATTCTCATCTCTATTTCTTCTTGTAAAAACAATCGATCATTTTCTTGAAAAATGTATCGTGTCGTACCGTCTCGAAAAACATGCACATGCCATATTACATAAAAATCTTCCGTTTAGAAATCGTTTCAAGATAAACTTTTCGTTTAAAAATATTTCACGATAACCGTGTTACTTTAGGTACAAAATCTTGTTGGTGACTTTCTTTAGACAAATGAGATAACCAGGAGAGTCCCAGGCTGGATGGCCGCACGAATGCAGTTACTGGCACCATTCCTTTCTTAGACAGCGCTAGGCATATCTTTTTTGACAGACCCTCAAGGGTGTTAGCCTTGGGTTAATCTCAACAGTCCAAGTACAGTCAAAACATTTTGAAGTTGCTTTAAGAAAAGTTTAGTCGATTATTTTCCAAAAAAATCAATTGGGCAGCATAACAGCGTAAATTTGAAAAGTCGATTTTCATCCGGGCATTATAACTGGATATTTTAAGTTTCCAAAAGTCCATCGGGCATTATAACGGTGCATTTTGATAAGTCAATTTCAAATCGTGCATAGTATCGACTAAGTGTGTTTTTCAAAGTCTAATTGTTCATAAAATCACTAATCACCAACATAATCACGTTTAATCATAATTAGGCATGTTTAAGCAAAATAATAACCTCTTTAATATGAACTAGTAAATACTAATCTAAAGTTAAGATAAAGTATCTACCTTAATTCCGATGATTAGTCGGAAGCCGATAAGCTAGTTGAATTCCGGCGGCGTAACGACTAGTCGACCTTTGCTCAAACGCTTTCTTGCTAACTTATTCTACCTTTCTAAGATCTAGGGGTGGTCGAGAGTGGTGGAGTGTGGTGGTTTAGGATGAGTTTCAAGAAGAACACTCAAGAACTCACTCAAGAACACTAGAAAGCACAAAGTGGAGAAGTTGGGAGATTTTGGTGTGAAATGAAGCAAGGAGAGTGAGCTATTTATAGTGAAGCAATGAGGTTCACCTCCCCCAAAAATAATCACTAGCCAAAAACCCTCCCCACAAGTGTCCAAACAACCTTTTGCAAAAGCAAAAATTAGGTTTTAAAGACTAGTTTTAGGTTATAAGAAATTCCCCACCAAATTTCCCACCAACTTAAAGATTAGTTTTAGGTTATAAGTAATCTCCCACCTAATTTCCCACCAACTTAAAGATTAGTTTTAGGTTATAAGTAATCTCCCACCTAATCAAGGTTAGCTTTAATAAAATAAAATAAGAGTTGGGGATTTAGTAAGGCTTCCGGACGCAGTGTGGTGAAATACCCGGTGTGTACGCGTTTATTTACGGCGCGAAAAGTATAATTAAACAGGTTAAATCTAATTCGTTTAATCTAACCAAACCAAATTATAAACTATAATTATTTAAAAATAAAACCGCATTAATAAACCGAAATTTTTTTTTTACAAAATTTCGGGTTATTACATTTAATCTCGCATTCTAAGATGTGGTCTATCAAGGTGTTATTACTAGAAGTCCTAATCTTTTAACCACAGGATAGAACTGTGGTTAAAATTAAGATCATAAAGTAAAAGGGCATAATTGTAAATCGTTATAAGGTCTTGCTTTCCACAAAAATCGTGGTAGTTCTGGAACAAATGATCACAATTATTTATGGAACTGTGATTGATACCAATAGAAAGACCATGTTTTGGTATAAAACAGTGATTGTATGCTCAAAAAGATCTCACTGTTCGTAAAAATCATAATAACTGTGTAATTGTATAATCTCAGTTTTATTAAAGCCGTAACCCTTTAAAACTATAACATCTCGGTGTTACTTAAAACCAGTTAAATATTTTAGATCACCGTTTTATACAAGAAAAACTGTGGTCTATATAATTCCTTTAAGACCTCGCAATTATTTTTTTTTGTTTTTTGTTTTTTGAATTTCATTACAGAGATCAAGACAGACTAATTAATTAATAAATATGAAGACAGACTAATTAATTAATAAATATTAACTAAGTTATACAAAGCGAACCTTCAATACTTGTGCAAAAGTGAAACTAATTAAAACAATAAAACGTACCGTGCGGGTTCAAGATCAAAAGAAGAAACCAATATTCTAATAGAAACAAAGTAAAGGAAACAGTATATAGTCCATCAAATGGGACATCTATTAACATGAAGGCCTATATTGCAGTCTTTTCTTTATAGTAATACTATGAACACAATATTTGGATAAAACATCCGAATATAACATTCGGACACAACACTCACACATGGTGTTGTGTTCGAATGTTATGTTAATAGTACTCCCTCCGTCTCAATTTTATAGTCCCTCGTTTTATCCTAACCGGATAAAAAAACGATTATATCTTTCAATCGGTAATACATTTTATATGCAATATGAATCTTGTTTGATAGATCTTGATTTAATCTAATAAACAAAGTGTTCAAAATCACCTAAAATATTGTGAATTATAAGATATAACACTTTGAAAAGTAGTACAAACTCCCAAAAATGATTATAAAATTGGGACGGAGTGAGTAACATTTTTTTTATCGTTAATGGGCATTTGTAAATCTTGGATTAGCCGGATCACTGGATAAGACATCAAAACGAAAGGCCAAATGATTTGACTGATGCAAATGGTGCATAGTTTATCCATTATATCTACACACTTTTTTTTGCACTTTAACTATATATGTCATCTGGTAAAATATGGTAGTACTATGTGACAATGTCGGCAGACACGTTGAAATATAGTACAGTCCTAAAGTTAAGCTACGCTCTCAACTGGACTCCCATACCCATCAAATGTAATTTAAACAAAGTATCAATTAGGATTTTTAGTCACTTTCATAAAAAGTAGAGGTGTTAAATGGGTTGTGCCAGCAATAGTATCGCGTCGTGCCATGCTGGTCCATTTACTAAATCGTGTCGTGCCGGCCTATTTACTTAATCGTGTTAGCCCATTTACTTAATTGTGTTACGTCGTGTCGTGTCGTGCCATGCCTGTGACACCACATCTCCAAGTTTCATCAAAATTTTTTTGTATAATCAAGCCGAGTTTCGTTTATTCTAGTCGAGTTCCGTCGATTTTTTTTTTTTTTTGTATAACTATAGCTGTATTTTCTTAAAGGTTATTACCAAGTTAATTTTTATGGTAGTCGATCTGAACCGTTAGAGTTTCACGTCTCGCTGATATCATCATTGTCGCCAAAAGCAGAGATTGTCGGACATCAGTGATCGCATGATCGGATCACATTTAATGCATCCCGAGGCATTAAAGTCCTATAGTGGACAACCCGAGCTCTAACTAATTTTTTTTGGCTGATTGGAACCCTCTATCTTTTACATATAACGGAGTCCATCATTCGAACGAAAAATTAAGTGGATGACATATTCATAGTCATTTAATCATAAGAAAAGTATCTCGGTCTAGATCGACAAGCTTTCTAAACCCGAGAGAGCCAAAATTTTAAGGGAATGATTTAATCAATAAGCGCAACAAATGAATGGCCTCGATTATTTAAATAGTTTGCTTTACTAAGATCCGCTTCATCTTTGTACCGAAGATTATTACGAAATATATAACATATGATTAGAAAATATATTTTTATCACAATAAATCTTAACCAAGGTTAACAAGGGATAGAAAAAAAAAAGTTTTTATCGTGCCGTGCCTCGTGCTATGCCGACCCACTTTCGTGTTGTGCCTGTGCCCGTGCCGTGCCCGTCCAAGACCGTGCCGTGCCCATTTAAAACCGTACTCATGCCGTGCCGTGTCCACGCCAGCCTAGCCCATTTGTCACCTCTAATAAAAAGTAACATTTAAGGATACATTCTCTAAAAAAATTGGCTTTTAGAAAATACGATAGTGGGCTAAAAAAAATTACGATCAGCAAAGTTGGAATCGTAGAGGGTTTTACTGAAAAAATAGATGATAGATGTTCTCATGTTTCTTGAATTAGATGATGTACTATCGTAGTGTGCTCTGCTGAGAAAATAGATGATAGATGTCCTCATGTTTCTTGAAATAGAGGATGTACTTTAAAAAAATTAAAACGTGACGGGGAGTTTATAAATATATTAAGAATAAGGCATAGATATTTTTGTCAAATCAGATTTCAATAAAGTGGTTGAAGGGCCTAAGTGATACAAAATTTCAGATCGTAGGAGCAAGGTGTAATGTTTTTTTGTACATAGAAAAGGTTAATTGTTGTGCCCCAAGGATCAAAACCAAACACACACAAATAGATACACACGCACACCAAACCTCTAGACAAATAGTTTTTTATGTGGTTCTCCAAAATCGGATACTCCACGGAGGCAACCAGAGCAATCTCACCAAACCGAGATATTTCAAATAAAAAAATGAAATGGTTCTCCCAAGTGCTAAAATCATGATATTTCAAATTAAAAAATGAAATAGTTCTGTGTATCGTTTTTCGATTTTTTTGGCACCAAATTAAAGTACTCCTCGTGTACTTTAATTTGGTGCGAAAAAAATCGAAAAACGATACACAGAACCGCTTCATTTTTTGAATTGAAATATCATTATTTTAGCACTCAGGTGCTAAAATCTTTTAGAAAACTGGGCTCATAATGGTACAAAATCGCATAGCTCAATTTATAGGAATACAAATCTCCTATTTCTTTGCCATGCTTGCAAGTGGTAGGGCCATAAGTCCACAAAGGTGGCTTGATGAGATTTTGAGCTGATCTTCAAAGCTTCCAAAGTCCACAATGGCGGCTACGCTATATCTGGGTCAATTTGAGCCAACAAACTTATTTCCATGTGTGGAAATTCAACATAAATAACAAAGGGTGATAATTCAAGGGGGTAATTTGTAACTAACCCTTCTTGAATCGGCATTTGGTTTTACCTTTTTAGTCTCATAAGTAGAGCAACCGACAAAGGTGTTATTGAAAAGTGGACTATTTGAAAGAATTTAAAATCGAGTCAAACAAAATTGCTATAAAAAAAAAATGCAATCAAGTCAAACGACATGATTTGGAAATTTGACAATAATGATTGTTGAAAAATATGTTTACTTTTTGTGATAAAATTGAAAATATGAATGCAATAAAATTAGAACTCAAAACCTAAAAAATCGATGAGAATGAAATGGTGATCAATGCAAGTGTTACACTCTGTACTTAAGACAGATTTGCCCCCACTATGGTGCTTACGGTTTGTATGGACGTCTATCTCCCAGCACTACTTGATCGAACTCCCCACAGAAGCAGCACTACAATCAATGAGTCTGTTGAACGAAACTTGTGCTTGTACTTTCTCATATGAAATGACTTCGACTCAATTAAAAAGTGCAGAAAAATTAACTTGTTGAAATGAATGAATGATGTCACATATATAGATAAACTGGTGACTTTACGAATAGTCACTAGAGAGAAGAAACACCTCGGTTCAAGAAAAGACGCGTCCGTCCACAGCGAACAAGTGCCACTGAAAAGATACAACTTTAAACAATCCAATTTTCATTCACACTTTAAATAAATATTATATTTAAATTATTTTTCCATAGCCAATGCAAACAACAGAGAGAGAGAGAGAGTACAAATGGAAATTCACTGCATAGGATAGGTGGCTTTTGGCTTTGAACCTTCTCTTGTGAAAGACTATCGGATTTATTTGCTAACCAGTGAACGTGATACCTTGAACTGTTCAGTGTTTTATGTAAACCAAGACAATAGAATTCACCTAGAATCTCTTTGTAGACACCCCAATCCGGACCCAAGGATGAAAATGCCTAAAGTGAGCATACAAGGGCTTGATTAAAGGACTTGAGGGCCTCCATAAACCTTTCATAAACTCACCAAACTATTTTAGAAATCTTAGGAACAACCCCCAAAACCCCAAAACACATGCACTTGGATTGCACCTGGATTGGTCAATTCCAGGCGCCTAGGTGGAATGCAGGCACCTGGATCCCAATAATCCAGGCGCCCACATTAAGTCCAGACGCCTAGACCATGATCCAGGTTGAGTGTAGCTTAAGTTGATAATGAGCAGGAAGAGGATTTTCTGGCGATTTTGTGCAGAATCAGTTGAGGGGGAACGTGGGAGAGATGATGGCACTACTGTTGATCCCCTCCCTCGACCCCTAAGGATTCAAGTGGGTCTCTTTGGACCTTATTCTTTCTATATAAACCACTTCACCTCTCTATTGTGGGGGATGATCAATTCACTCCTATTTCCCTACTGTTATGCTGCTCATACTCCTCCAGAAGCTCCTTTACCAATTCTAATCTCATGGCCATTCTCACTTTCATCTCCTAAATCTCCCCCTTTTCTATTAAAACTCATCATATCCCTTACCCTTCATCATTAAGACTTGATAAGGACACCTCAACCAGCTTTACATTCCACCAGAAACCAAAGTCCAATTCACTCACTAGCCAAAAGTCCCTCAAAATCGTACCTAAAGTCCCTAATTCAAGCCTTAAAGGTAGTACTTTCCTATCAAAATGCTCAAATACGTCCTGAGGGGACCCTATCTGGTTCTTGCTAGTCTCTCATACTAGTGGAGAGCTTGAGAGGGATGTAAATTTCACTACAAAGGGGATCAAATATTTGTGCCTACATGAGGTCTAGGCGCCCAGATCTGCTCCTTGCAGGCGCCTGTACCTTATCCAGGGGCCTGAACCTGCTTTATGCAGGTGCCTGGACCCCATTATGTTGTTATATTTTCTGTTTTCTTATGATTTCTCCTGGTGACTTGGGGTATTATTGATCATCTGTTTTTCTTACAAGCATTGCATGGCCTGGATGGTTGTCTTAAAGTAGGATTCATGGTGTTTTAGAAAACAAGTTAATGGTCAAAAGGGAAAGTTTTGCATTTAAATTAGAGAATATATGTTATCATTTGTTCATCTCAAGCAAAATCAATAGTATTACAGTTAATGAGGAGATTGCTTTGAAGTCATTCATGCACATCATGTACCTTTTCAAGGCATTTTCACGAATAAATTTCTCTCGTATTCTTTTTGTCTTTCTTTCTTGGTCTTAAACCCAACTAGAAACTCATCAAATGCATATAAAAACAAGGTGCATGCTTAAGATCACTTTGACACATTTCATTTCATCTATTAAACATCCTAAATTGAAGGTTTTTCCATGTTCATATCATGCCACGGAGATGATTTCGTCATACATTTGATTTACATTAGCTCAAAGCATCATAATGCATGTATGTGAATAAGAATCAGAGGTCATATCCATCATTTGACTAAAGGTTTGAGTTGAAGAAAAGTTAAGTTGGATCCACCTTCCAGGCGACTGTTTTGTGTGTTTCCAGGCGCCTGGACTTTCCCTTTCCAGGCACCCACACCTTATCTACGCGCCTGGAATAGACTGATCCAGGTGTCCAGTATACTTTCCAGGTGGGGTTCACACGATGTTTGAGATTGAGTTTTGGGATCTTTCAGTACAGTCCAAGCATGATTTAGTGGAGATTAAGTGATTTATGCATGATGTTCATCCATTCATAACACGGCACAAGCATCCACGCCCATCATATCAATTTTATTGGCGCATTTACGTGCTCCTGTATGAATTTGCGATTAAAGTTTATTTAAACGGTGTTTTCAAAATCCCTTGAACATTGAGTAGAGACCGGTAATTGACCCGGGTGAGAGGGGTGCTTTAAATTCCTTCCCCTCTCGTAACCTAGCTCCCAGACTCGAGAAATCTCAAATAAAAGTAGATCAGTGCAATGTTTTCCAGACCAAGGGCAAAAGAGTCATTTTTCAACCGGTTTCTCGGGCATGGTCCTCAAACCCGGGCGGCGACTCCATCCAATCAATTAAATCGTTTTCCAAAACCGCAATCGTTTTTGTGGACAATCCTGCGGGGTGTTTGCAAGCTAGCGACTCCGCTGGGGACTCTGGTTAATATATATTTTAGTATTATTACACTTATGTATAATTTTATTAAAACGTGTATTAATCATCGAGAGCTAAATTTGAAAAATGTTTAAGGGACTTTGAAAATGTTGTTTTTATGGACTTTTTGCATTGCACGTGCATGGTTGCTAGCCTCGCTGGCGTGTTTCGGCAATCCCGCCCGGCTTGCCGGTGACGGGGAATCCTGAAATGCTCAGCAACCCCCGACTGTGATAACTCACACTTGTCGCTATTACCATCGCTTTGCAGGATCCATGGCGGTGGGAGACAGCTTTGGCTTTGAGTCCGGGGTACCCTTTGAAACCAAAGCTGGCCCTTGCATATAGATAATCGTAGAATCCCTCGTTAGGTAACCAACCCATGTGTTAGGATTATGTGCTCCACCCTGTTACGTGCTATGTGTTATTGCTTTCCTCAGCATGTCATATTGCATACATGCACGCATTTGCATTTGTACATATAGTCATCCATGTTCTGTGCGTCGTCAGTCTAGTCTAGTATAGTTTGGGTTCCCGACAGTTGGTAGAAAGTTGCCTTGGCCCAATGATGAGTCGTGCATCCCAAATGTACGTTGTTCTTATAAAATCAGTCCTTAGGATGACCGGACATGGAAAAATTTAAACCATCGAATCCTTGACAATAATCCAAACGAATTTAGGGATTATTAGCCCGTATTTAGGGATAATTACCCTTAACATCCAAGTTTAGATTATTGTCGGGGATCTATTGTGTTTTCCTAAATCCGTTCATCTACTGTGATAGACCTGCTATTTAAAAGAAAACTTGAGGATTGGGGCAACTTTCCAAAACTGTCGAATTCAGTCTAGGAGACTTAAAATCCATGGGGTTTGAGATACTTCCAGTGTTGGTCGTGCCCGAATGGCCACCGTGATTTGGACTAGCCTTAAGACCATTAGTATCTGGATTGCAACACCCAAATTGCATTGTCTCGGATGGTCAAGAAAAGCGATTGGCTCTGATTCCAACAAAGTTTGGAATTTAACCTACTGAGTAATGGCCTACCCGGGGTGTTGGAAAATCTTCTGTGCAACGGCCTTAAGTGAGATTCGGATACGGTAGACTAACCTTAGGATACATGCCAGTCTAGGAGACTCTAAATCCATGGAGTTTGAGATACCTCCAGTGTTGGTCGTGCCTGAACGGCCCCCCGTATTTAGACTAGCCTTGGAATCGTCTGTATCTGGATGGCGACACCTCATTGCTTTGTCTCGGATGGCCAAGAAAAATTAAGGGTTACTGTTCCAACATTTTAGGTTTAGGTTGGCAAACCGAGCCTATCGAGTAATGGCTTACCCGTGGTGTCGATACAATCTTCTGTGCAACGATTCTAAGTGAGATCCGAAACCGGTAGACTAACCCTTAGGCCTAGAAATAGGACTAACTTTGGCGAGGAGCGACACGCTATCATAGGCACCCTTTTGTTTTTATTTGGTATTCAGAGGCTGCAAAGTGAGTCCGACTTTTGCTTTATGTCCAGTTCTGAACCATTGGGCCTGCAAGGAAAAAGAAGACCTTACCCGTTTGGACTTGACCTCCAGGACAGAGATTGTCTTGACCATCATCACCAATGTCTGAAACCAGCATGTCGGCTGAACAGGAACACGATCCCCCAAATGAGCTAGAACGACTGAGGAAGGAAATGCAAGATGAAAGGGCCCAGAATGATACTCGAATCGCTCAACTCATGGCGATTATGGTGAATATCCAAAGTCGGTTGCCTCCTCCTCAGCAGCAAATATCCAATGGTGGAGCCCAGAATCATGAGATTCCTAATGATGAGCATCCTGAACAGCCTCTTTCCCCTGAAAATCCTCAGTTGGCTGAAATGCTAGCTAAGATAGCCAAGCTTGAAGAATCTATGGCCAAAAGTGAGAAGTGAGCCCTTACCGGTTTTGACATGGACAAACTTTGCATCTTCCCGGTCGCTAAGCTTCCCAAAAAAATTCAAACCAATAGACTTTGAGAAATTTGACCGAACCAGGGATCCGAGGGGACACATCCAAGCATACGTAAGCTCCTCTCAGTGCAAGACATTGGTAAACCCACTATGGCTCAAATGTTTCATGAAACTCTCACAGGGCCCACCCTCCAGTCACTTCTATCCCTTGACAGATCAAAGAGGGAGACTTGGGAAGATATGACAACTACCTTTATTAAGCAGTATGAGTATAATGTTCAGCTAAAAGTCACTACTCGCAAACTTGAGAGCATTAAGATGAAAGAAATGAGTCATTTGCAGAATTTGTGAAGAGATGGAGGGCGAAAGCTGCACAGATGACCAATCGCCCCAGTGATAAAGATCAGATGCGTATCATCACCAAAAATCTGCAACCTGACTTGGCACAGTATATGGTGATGGCCCAAGCACACAACTTTGAGACCTACTTTGAGATGGGGCTATCAATCGAGGAAGCTCTGCAGAGCGGAGTATTGAAGAAAGGAGATTCGATCCCCAAACCCAAATGCAATTACATTGGAAACACCTCATCCCTCTATGCAAACCCTAGCTACACAGCCAGTGCCTCATCCAGCTCCACAAATCATCAGCCTCATAAAACTGAGCCTATAAATGCCATCCTGTCCCAACCAGCCCATTCAACTCAAAACCAAAGAGGACGCCGGATCTTTACTCCTCTTCCCTTACCCCTCCCTGTTGTCTTTGAACGACTTGTTCAGAAAGGCAAAATCAAGCCTCTCCAGCCAACTCCACCCCCATAAAATCCCCCTCCTTCCTACAACCTGGTCACCCAACATCGTATTTTCCACCAAATACCCGGTCACCCAACTGAAAGATGCCAGCGCCTGCGTCATGAGATTCAAGACCTCATTGACAACAAACAAATCCGTGACCCTACTGAAAAGCCCAACATCGTCTCTAACCCCTTGCCAACCCACAAAAGAAACATCGAAATAGGCCAGATTACCCTCAACCCCACTCAAAACAACCTCAATACCGCTACTTTTGATCCGAGCCAGTTCATTGTACCTGAAACTGACCCCAAACCCATCGTACCTATACCATCAAAACATAAGGTATGCTTTCTTGAGGCTCACTTGGATCCCACGAAATGGCAAAAATGGGAGGATTTAATGATGATAATGGAAGCACGGGAGTATGAGATGATGGTGGCCAACAATGCAGTGAATAAGGAGGCGTGGTCAGCTAATGAAGTACAATTCAATGATGAACCTCCACTTGCCGACATGGTTAACCAGTTTTGGGATCCAATGTTCGCCGATCCGCTTGATGGACTCACGCTTCTTAATCTATTTGGGGAACCATTACCGATGATACAAAACCAATAGCCCAAAGAAGAAGGTCAAGGACAAAACTGGCAAGAAGAAGTTGACGAGGACAATGCGCAAGAAGATGAGTGGGATCCAACACTGACTGAATGGCAGCTCATGGACCCCAATGATCCTTTGGATGGGTCCACACTTCCCCTGTTCTTTGATGAGACATACTTGGTTTCAATGCCGCCACTGTGGGAAGGTCATCCCGATTTTTCTATGATAAGTGAGCATGCAAGAAACTGGATGACGAAAGGGATAGAGTTCACGCCATATGACTATATAATTGATGAGAATCTTCCGGCGCCTCATGTGCCAATTTCGGAGAATTGTAACATTATGGTGTTATAGCCGGCATTTGGGATCAGCAGATGGAAGAAAATGTCTTGGCTAATGTGTGGGCCAATCCAAATGAAGGAATAGCACTCGCTTCGTTGTGGGTTGGAAACGACGAGGTTTGGGCCGTTAATGAAGTCGTAATGGAAAATAGGGACGTGTGGAGTGAAGCGACGGTGGAGGGAATTACCAAGGGTTTGGAGGAAACCAGAATCACAAAGGGGAAGAGAAAGGCGGAGGGGGATCTAGTTGATTTTCACACGGACTACACTGATTTGTGGGGAGATGATCTTGATTCGGTTCTCCATCTTCTCTGAAAGTGGTCGGTTCTATCAGCCTCCCCAAATGTTCACCGGAAATACCTCTAACCCACCTCCTAACACCACAAACCAGCCTCCTGTCAACCCAATTCCAAAAAATAACCCAACTCCATTAAACAACCCAACTCCAAACAATCCCAATGACCCAGTCGCCAATCCTACTGACTTCCAAAACCTTTTTGATCCACCAGCCAACCAGTCCCACGCTACATCTGCAGCCAACAGCCGTGTATCTCGTCCAAAACCTCCACCAGTAGCCGAAGAAAATCCCATCCAAAAACAAATTGAGAAAACCCCAGCTGCCTTAACCATTTGGGGGCTTCTCATGAGCTCCAACGAATATCGTTAAAAGCTTGCCCAAGCCTTATCTTGCATGGAAATTGCTTCTGACACTACCCCCGAAGCCATGATGGCCGCCATTACAACCAAACCTACCAAGCATATTGTAACCTTCACAGAAGCCGATCTACCGCTTGAGGGAACTGACCATAACAAACCATTGCATCTCACCATGAAGTGCATGGGAAAATGGGTTCCCGTTGTGTTGTTAGATAATGGGTCTGCACTTAAAGTCTGTCCTCTCCAAACAACTCAGTGCTTAGGACTTAAGCCAAATGACTTCATGCTGTCTAATCTCACGGTTTGGGCTTATGACAATACTCGTCGCGGTGTGCCTGGGTCTGTGGAGATGGAAATTGCAGCTGAAGGGTTTAAGTCGATGGTGGAATTCCATGTTCTCGAGATGCCTGCCTCCTTTAATTTGCTGTGGGGTCGTCCTTGGATGCACCGACCCAACATCATGGCAGTACCTTCCACCTTACATCAGAAAGTCTTGCTTGGATTAGAAAGTGGAACGGTTGCCATCTACGGAGACTCGGGCATTCGTCCCCTTGCTGAGGACAATGCTCCCCTGTTAGAAATTATGCATGACTAGAACAACATCTAACTCGGGGGTTTTGCTTTTGATACCTCTGGCGGTGTGTGCACGCTCCGTGTCGATGTTGATTTCTCAATCAGCACCACTGCTCTTGAGATGATGAGAAGGATGTCTTATTTACAAGGTATCAGCTTGGGTTGCAGTCATCAGGGAATAGCTCAGTTTCTGGAATTTTCTTCTCAATGAGGCCGTTTTGGGTTAGGATATGAGCCCACATTAAAGGGGATGCAAAAAGGGAAGTCTACTAGAGCTAGTAGCTGTCAGAATCATGAAATTCGTTTTGTTAGAGAAGGGTCAAATGCGCCATATCACAGCCAGCTAGACCCGTTTGTAAATGAAATAAATGGAGAGGTGTACCTCGGGTTTGAAATCTTCGCTAATGATGCTTGGGACAATGAAGATGAGCATGAAAAGGTCAAGAAACTGGTGAAGGAGCTCAAAGCAGACTGGATGGAAGCTCTGGATGGTGGGGTCCTGTTGTCAATGTTTGAAGAGGTCAACCTATTGGGTAAGGATAAAGAAGAGGCAGCAGTGATGATGCTCAGGCAGGAGGCCTTTGAAGACCCCAGCTTGCTAATGTGGATGCCGTAGGAGGATATAAGAATTGCACTTTCACACCTATTGTAAAATTCACTAGCACTTCCACTAAGTCTGAGTCTGAGTCTGTGCCTATCTTTGAGCCGGAGATTGAGCCTCATGGCCCTCCGCACCACCACTTTTATTTTGAGTTCGAGTCCACTGCTATGTATCGCACCTCTGAGGGTTTCATGAATGAAATGGACTATGATTTCGCTTACTTCACTGTTCCCGAAATAAGTTGTGTTGATTCTGACGATGATGAGACCAAGTTAGAAATTCCCAAAGAACTCAGATCTCTAATCGAAAGAGAAAATGAAAGGCATGCTCATCGAATAAAAGAAGAAGTTATTTCAATAAACTTGAGAAATGAGAAAAATCCTCGCATGGTTCCAATCTGTTCCGGACTATCTTCGGAGGAACAAAAGCTGCTCATTGATTTACTCAAAGAATTCAAAGATGTTTTTGCTTGGTCCCACGTAGATATGCCCGGAATTGATCCTGAAATTGTGTAGCATAGAATCCCTGTATATCCCGATGCAAAACCAGTAAAGCAAAAAATGAGAAAAATCAGGCCGAATTGGGTTGAAAAAGCTAAAGAAGAAATCACCAAACAATTCAACGCTGGTTTTCTAATGGTAACAGAGTATCCACAATGGGTTGCTAATATTGTGCCCGTCCCCAAAAAGGACGGAAGAATCAGGGTCTGATTTAGGGATTTGAATAAGGCAAGCCCAAAGGACGATTTTCCTTTGCCTCGCATTGATGTACTGGTAGACAATATGGTGGGTCATGCGCTATTATCATTCATGGACGGCTTCTCGGGGTATAATCAGATTTTAATGGCATCGGAGGATAGAGAGAAGACGACTTTCACCACTGAGTGTGGCACGTTCTGTTATCGAGTCATGCCATTCGGGTTGAAGAACGTCGGGTCAACTTACCAGCAGGCTGGAACAACACTGTTACACGACATGATGCATAAGGAATTGGAGGTGTATGTTGATGACATGATCGTGAAGGCTAAGGAGCGAGACGGGCATCTCCTGGCATTGCGCAAGTTCTTTGAAAGAATATGGAAGTATCGGATGCACCTCAATCTGTAAAAATGCACATTCGGGGTTACTGCTGGGAAAATGTCAGGGTTAATGATCACCACCAGGGGAATTGAGGTCGATCCATCAAAGATCAAAGCAATATTGGAGATGGAACCACCAAAGACGGAGAAAGAAATTCGGAGTTTCCTAGGAAAAATCCAGTTCATTAGTAGATTCATCGCCAAGTTGACTTCAAGCTGCGAGCCGATGTTTCGTCTTCTCAAGAAGGGAGTGCCATTCAAATGGGATGACAAGTGTCAGAAAGCATTCGAGGCAATCCGGAAATATCTCCAAAATCCCCCAGTATTGATGCCATTGATACCTTGAAAGTTGCTGATTCTGTATTTTTCTGTGACACAATCGGTGATGGGATGCATGTTGGCACAAGAAGGAGAAGCCGAAGTGGAAAAGGCTGTTTATTACTTAAGCAGGAAGATGGTGGGAGTTGAAGAGAGATACACCTTGTTGGAAAAGACGTGTTGGGCTCTTGTTTGGGCCACCAAAAAGTTAAGACATTACATGCTAGCTTATTCTATGTTGTTGATTTCTTGGATGGACCCTCTCAAATATCTATTTGAGAAACCGGTGCTAACTGGAAAACTAGCACGATGGTTGCTCTTATTGGCCGAATTCGAACTCAAGTATGTTACACGGAAATTAGTAAAAGGAAGGGCCGTGGCGGAATTTTTGGCAGATCATCCAATCGAGGGGCCTGAAGATACAGAGTTTCAGTTTCCTGATGAGAACGTTATGACGGTGGCTGAGGATATTTGGAAGTTATTCTTTGATGGGGATGCTAATCAAAAGGGGTTTGGAATTGGAGTCCTGCTAGTTTCGCCTGAGGGACCGCATATTCCTCTTTCTTTCAAATTGAATTTCGAAGTCACCAATAACCAGGCGGAATATGAGGCGTGCATTGTAGGAATGGAAGCTACTCTCGAAATTGGAGTAAAGAAATTGGAGGTGGTGGGAGATTCGAATCTGGTGTTCTCCCAAGCCAATGGTGATTGGAAAGTGCGAGAGGAGAAATTGAAGTCGTACCATAATGACCTCGACGACCTGATTTCTCAATTTGAGCAAGTTACTTTTACACACATCTCAAGGATAAAGAATCAATTTGCGGATGCACTCGCCACCTTGGCATCCATGGTTAAGCTGCCAGTGGGAGTCAGAATGCAACCGATCATGATTGAGCAAAGAAATCAACCAGCCTACGAGTATGTGATGAATGTTGAAGAAACTGACGATGGACTACCTTGGTATCACGATATTTGGAACTTGGTTGAGAAAGGAGAATATCCAGAAAGTGCATCAAACAAGAAGGACCGGATAGCATTGCAAAGGTTGGCATCACAGTACATCATCTGTGGGGGAAGGCTGTACAAAAGGTCATATTGTGGCATACACAAGTTATGCATTCACGGTGAAAAAGGGTAATGGAGGAAATTCACGAAGGAGTTTGTGGTCCCCACATGAGCGGAATGATGCTGGTAAAGAAAATTCTGAGGCAATGGTATTTCTGGTCAACTATGGAAATAGACTGTATCCAGTATTTGCGGAGATGTCATAAGTGCCAGGTTCATGCCAACCTCATGCATGTTTCGCCTACCGAATTACATACAATGGCATCACCATGGCCTTTCTCAGTATGGGGCATAGATGTGATTGGGAAAATCACGCCACCAACATCAAATTGACACAAGTTTATCTTGGTGGCAATTGATTATTTCACGAAGTGGGTGGAAGCAGCTTCTTATGCTACGTTGATTGCAGTGCAAGTGGCTCATTTTATCAAGCAAAACATCATTATCGGTATGGGGTACCATATGCGTTTGTGTCAGATAACGGAGTGCACTTCAAAGGAAGAGCAGCAGAGGTACTTGAAGAATTCAATATTCAGGTGCATAAGTCGACAGTATACCGACTGCAGACCAATGGAGCTGTAGAAGCAACAAACAAGTCAATCAAGAACATTTTGGAGAAAACCATTGAATCATCCAGGGATTGGCATGAGAAACTACCATTGGCACTGTGGGGGTACCGCACTTCTATCGGTACTCCGACAGGGGCAACACCCTATTCGTTGGTCTATGGTATGGAAGCGGTACTTCCTATTGAGCTTGAAGTACCATCCCTAAGGGTGATGATAGAAAATGAAATTGATGAGGTGGATTGGTTGAGTGATGGGTTCGCATAGTTAATGTTGTTTGATGAAAGGCGACTGCGGGCACTATATCACATCTAGGGATATCAGAGAAGGATTGCTCGCGCATTCAACAAGAAGGTGAAATCCAGGGATTTGATCGAAGGGGATATGGTCGTTAAAAAATCCGGGCGCCAATATTCGATCCACGAGGGAAGTTCAGGCCGAAATGGGCGGGACCGTATATTATCAAGACCATACTCAATGGTGGAGCAGCAATGATCATTGATTTGGATGGTAACGAGTTCAACAACCTGAGAGATGCTCGTTAGGCTGAGAACCGCAAGGGCGGGCCGACCTAAGAAAAATTTAGAGCAAGCTTGCTAGGTTGAAAACCCACACTGGGCGGCCTAGGCAAAATTTAAGGCAAAAATTCAAAAGAGCTCACTGGACCGAAAACCTGAAAAGGCGGTACAAGGCAAAACTTAGAGCACAAAAGGAGAGTGTTAATACCCGAGTGAACCCTTCCCAGAACTACGTTATGACCTGATTCTTTTAAAAATGATACGTAGGCAACCCTATCCTGGGGTTCGGTTTAAATCCGCTGAGTTGGTTTATATCCTCACAATACCAAAGGAGATAGCATATGGAATCAAATGAACCAAGAGGGGGAAACCCTTCATAGTTCAATTTTATTCAAATCACTTCTTCAATTACATAAGCTGAGCATAAAAGCCTAAAGACAAACAACAACAAGCCACACTCAAAAGCGAAAACCACTACATGGATACACCATTTATTTTTGGAAACAGCTTAGTTAAGTCGAGAGAGTCAATCCACAATGTTTCCAAATCTTGCCTCCAATTCTCTCCTTAGCCATTGGTAGTACCTTCCTCGCAGATGGATGCTCGGATATTGGTCTCGAACCTAAGTCACCCTGCCTCCCCAATCGCGGCGATAAGCCTCAACCACTGAATGTTTGAACTCAGAGAGATGGAAATCAGCAAGATAAGAGAACTCCACTTCTTGACCAATTCCAAACTGACGGAGGATGCACTGCGGAAAGTAGAAGGTGAAACCCGTCAATCCCGCCAAAATCACCTAGGAATGACCCATGTGATTTGCCGTCATGTCTTGCAAAGGCAACCAATGGCACCTCCAAACGATGTGTTCTTCCTCCACTGCCATAAAGAAGTCCAACCATTCTTCCACATTGTGACAAATCTCCACAAAACACCTGTTCCTCCAATCCCTAGCCCGATAGACCCAATCATTTGCCGAATCCGTGACCAACTTCATCTTATCACACAGCCACATTTGCCAAACCAAAACCAAAAACCGTAAGCCAAGCCAAATCCAAAATACACTAACCAAAAACCCAAAAGCCAAATCCAAATACCAAAACTAAAATCCAAATCTGAAGCAAAAGAGGGCTCCCACCAAACACGTCGGTTTGCCCCGACCTCACTGCATCCAAACCCATCAGAGTCTCTGCCAAAACCATAGGAACAACATCTCGCCACTGCTCAATCTATGCGGCAACTAAAACAATTGAAGGACTCGGATCACCGTCTCTCGGAACCAACAAATAGGTGGCAAGGAGGCACATGCAAAGAGCAAACATGCGACGATTCTGAATAGTGTAGTCCAATGGATTGCCACCAGGACTAAAATCCGCAAAGAGGCGAAGAACGTCGAGCGAATCTCCACTGATCAAATGCCTTGCTAAACCATCGCCGACACCAAGCTTGTCTCGAAGAATCCTAACCAAGCCAATGGGAATCGGAGGGATCACTGGCTCGGTATCGGGGCGAGTTTCAATATACGCATGAAACTCCTCAACGGTGGGGCAAAGCTCTTGAAGGCCGAAACGGAACATGTGGAGCTCTGGATCCCAAAACTAAACGATGGAATGCAAAAGCTTGGGACGGATGGGAATGGAGTGAATGTGGCGCAGAGAGTTGAGGCCGTGACTTTGAAAGTTGAACCATTTGATGTTTTCAAAGCTTGCAATCCAAGGTTGAAGCACGGCAGAGGTGAGCATAGCCATGGCGGGGAGATAAAGTGGAACGAAAAGGAGAATGGAAGTATAAAGAGTGGAATGTTGAAAGTTGGTGTGAAGAAAATGCTTGGCAAAGCATAATATTTATATGAGGAGTATGGTGGATGGTGACAAATCCACATGCAAAGTTGAAAGAGGAAAATTCAAATTTTTAAAAAGAGTTGGCATGGGAAATCATGGGAAAAATCTTGAAAATAGATGGCATTTGTTGGAAAACTAAGAAGAACACTTTGGGAAGGTGTATAAGAAAGTTAGGAAGATCATTTGAGGGTTTCCTATGCTACTTGGGGTAGAAAAACGCCATGCAATGGGCAAGAAAACATCTTGGGAAGAGTGAAAATTTTGCCAGGAAGCAAGTCCAGGCGCCTGGACTTGGCCATTCCAGGCACCTGGACTTGGCTATTCCAGGCGCCCATATTCAATCCAGGCACCTGGACTTGATGATTCCAGGCGCCCACAACCAATCCAAGCGCCTAGAAACCAGATAGTAGCAACCCCGTTTCAACCCCCCAATCTTGGTTCCGTGCATTTTTGACAAGATTCAATGGTTCCAACATGATCTAAGGGGTACTTATGACTTGGTGGAAGTATCCGTTTCTGGAAAATCCAAGGAATAATGTGTATGGACTGAGTCCTTTGCTACTAAGTTTTGGTTCAAATTCCTCAAAGTCGCCATTGAAGGTTGTATCGAGAATTCGTCGCTTCTAGGTGGTTGTAGACAAACATAACTCCACGGAGTTGATGGGAAGGTCCGTTTTAGGAAAATCTAAAAAATGAGGAGTTTAGACCAATTTGTCCCTTGAATAAGGCCATTTTGACATGTTGAAATCGTCATTGAAGGATCGGGGATGGGGTTATTGTACGAGGATAAAATCCACGTAGGGTCTCGATCATGTGCTTTCTTCGTGGGAACCCTGAATCTGCAAGATAGACAAGGGTTAGAGCACCTTTGCCTCTCGTCGGCAAAGGCCCTCCGATGCTTAAGTCAGTACTAGGTCAGTAATTAAGCAAAGAACAATGCATATGAATAGGTTTCACAACGTACCTTTTGTCATGGTTATTGTCTTGTATTTATAGGTGTGAATAGTTTGCCCAGTAGGGCATCACGTTGCCCCTGTTTCCTATTCACTTTAGGAATCATTTTCCCAATAGGACTTTCCTATTAGGCACATGCCTCCAAATCTCGCTAGATCTCATTCGGTAATAGTCTTTCTTTCCATCTAGGACTCTTTCCTATATGAAACCATTTCCTTATCACGTTAGGAATGCTTATATTAATCCCTTGTTTTATGGGATTGCTCCTTATCTCGTAAGGAACCGCCATAGATTATTCTGGAATGTCCCACCGCCCTATACATGGCGGTGCCGTGCTTCCACGTAGCTTGGAATAACCCGTACATAGCTCAACACAATATGCCGAGCTGAATTATGTATTCCAGAATGATGTTTAAGCTATACTCGTAGCCTACCTAGCTCGGCCATATCAGGGCCATCTCTTTATGTCTTATGCTGAGCTAATGCATCCTGACTTATTAGTTTACTCTTATTAATCTGGCCTTATTCATGGCCAAACTAGCTCGGCACAGGGCTTATGGACTCCCTATGTGGTGCCTAGCTATTCACCCTCTCGTGGTGATTAATTATGGCGCGTGCTATGTCTTTCACTAAGGGCAATCATGTTTTACCCACTCCAATTGCTCCCCAGCTCTGCCACTGCTGTCATCCATGAGCAGTGCGCAGAGCTTCAACGGCTCTTAATGTATCTCTGGCACGCCTCCCCCTCACGTGGGGGGCAGGGTTACTTTCACATTAAATGCGAAGTGACCCGTTGGTGGCTCGGATAAGCCCAAAGGACGATTCCGCTGACGTTTTGTATGCGTCACACCCCACTTTTATGGGGTTTTGGGCGGGATAATGATTATTTTCATTCCCCCCCTAAACCCCCAAACCCCCAAAAAACCCTTACCCCTCTTCATTTTCTCCACCGAAAGCAAGAGAAGAGAGAGAAAAGGAGAAGTTCTTCATCCGCCATTTCTGACGATCCAAGGTCCTAACCTTTTTCATCGTTTCTGTTCCTCGTAGGAAAACACCCTCCATTCTTCGTTGGGGAGCCTCATCTTAGGTCCTTCTTGTCACGTAAGTTCCCTATTTTCGTCCTTAGTTCTCCGTCAAAATCCCAGTGTTTTCAGTTTCTATTCTTCGTCTTCTCCATTCTTGGGTTTCAACAGCAAAACCCTAATTTTCCCAAACATGGGTAAACATAGAACTCTTCTGAGTAATCCCCAAAAAATTCAAGAGTTCTGTACGAAGTATGAAATTCCAAACGACGTTCAGTTTCGACTGAATAGACGTGATGACTTAGAGGAAGAGGGTCAAGACCAAAACAAAATTCATATTCCTCTAATTTTCATAGTTGAGGGGGGCTTCGATTCCCCCTACATCCGTTCTTTAGAGAAGTCTGTTATAGATGCAGACTTAATCCTATCCAGCTGTGCCCTAATTTTGTTAAGGTGGTCATGGGCACAGTTGCACTAAACAGGCTGCTGGGCCTGCATCTGGATTGGTGGGATCTACACTATTTATATAGTGTAGTTCCCACAGCTGACAATAATTATTACTTCAAGGCCAAAGGCTCCGAGCAAAAGCTCATCACAGATCTACCCAATTCTTCGAAGGGCGAAGGGGATGACTACCTTGTAGTCACTGGCAATTGGGAGCCTAGGGACGCCGAGGGGAACACTATCGGCTTTGCCTGCCCCACAGTTGCAGCCAACCACGTTAGTACTCATCTTTGTTTTTGCTTTACTTTGTCTTTATGAAAATACTCTATTTTATCCTCACTGATCATCCTTTCTCTTGTTGTTTTGCAGTGAGCAACCTCAACTAGGGCGGCCGTTTGATCCACGACAATCTTCATCGTGAGGACATTGCCCGAGCTTTCTATTTTGATGGATTCGAGCCCACACCTGTGGGGTTAGGCCGTGCTTCCCACCTGCTTTTGGACTACACTCCTTCTTATTGGGGAGGGATCCGGCGAGTGGGTGAGCCACGCTCGAGACATCCGTGGCCCCCTGCGGCAACGCTGATCGCCACACGTCCAGCGGCTAAGCAGAGAAGCACAAGATCCCAGAGAGGTCGATCTAGAAGGGGATCGGCACATTCTCAAGCCCCAAGGGATCTGCAGCAGCTAGTGACATTTGCTCACGTCCCTGAAATTCCTACCGCCATTCTGATCCTCGTCCGAGCTGATGAAGAGCCGATCACATCCAGCAGAGTGGTGACTGAAGAGGAAGAAGGAGAAGAAGAAGAAGAAAGAGGGTCTGATCATCGCGCGGTTGTTCGCTCTCATGTCGAGCAATCCGCTCTTTTAGCTGATTCTGATTTGGATTGTGGTCTTGGTTGGTTTGGCTTTGCTGATGGTACTGGTTGCGAAGTTAAAGCTGATATTTGAGGAGCTGGGGGTGGTGTTTGCATTTTCATTATTGGTAAATAGTGTGCTACCCTTCTCAGGGTAAACCCTTTCGCTTTCTGGACTGCGGTTGTCCTTTTCAACGTCCCAGTGGTGCATCTCCACTTCTATGGGTTTGAATCCTTCCATGACAGATTCCTCTAGTTCAGAGATCTTGGCCAAGGCTGCGGCCATTTTCGGACTTTTTTCGGGTCATTGGAGATTCTCTTGGACTTGTGGGAGGCGGTCACGGATGTCTTGCACCATGATCATGAGCTGGGTGATTTGATTGCCCAGGTTATTCACAGCCATCTTGAGTCCCTCGATTTCAGCCGGAACATCCATGTTTTGAGGTTTTGGATTGAGTCAAGTTTTGCTCGGGAAGTTGTAAGGTTTCTGACAGTAAAGCAAAAAGGTCAAACTCAAATTGTGCCCCTGGTTTTTTTGAAGGAAATGTTGTGCGTGCATCGTTATCGTGTTGTCCAAAGATCTAGACTACCGTTCTCGGTCTCACTTAAGACATTGCACGGATGTTCGAAATAACAACCATGGGTAAGTCGTGACAGGTAGGTTAAATTCCAATCGTTGTGGAATCAGAGCCAATCTCTTTATAGACCATCCGAGACAGAGCAATAAGGTTGTTGAAATCCGGATACAGATGCACTTAAGGCTAGCCCGAGACACGAGGAGCTGTTCGAGCATGACGAACACTGGAGGTATCTCACACTCCATGGATTTAAAGTCTCCTAGACTGAATCCTATCCTAAGGACTCTGCTACCGGTTTTGATCTCACTTAAGGCATCACACGGATGTGCGAAACAACAACCACGGGTAAGTCGTGACAGGCAGGTTAAATTCCAATCGTCGTGGAATCAGAGTCAATCTCCTTATAGACCATCCGAGACAGAGCAATAAGGTTGTTGAAATCCGGATATGAATGCACTTAAGACTAGTTCAAAACACGGGCGCCCGTTCGAGCACGGCCAACACTGGAGGTATCTCAAACTCCATGGATTTAAAGTCTCCTAGACTGAATCCTATTCCTATAGATTGTGCTAAGGCTAACACTGGTTTCAAATCTCACTTAAAGCCATTGCACAGATGATTTAACAACACCACGGGTAGATCATTACTCAGTAGGTATGGTTTGCCAACCTAAACCTAAAATGTTGGGACCACAGCCCTTAACCTTTCTTGACCATTTGAGGCAGAGCAATAAGGTGCTGCAATCCAGATACTAATGACTTCAAGGCTAGTTCGAAACACGGGTAGCCGTTCGGGCACGGCAAACACCGGAGGTATCTCAAACTCCATGGATTTAAAGTCTCCTAGACTGAAATCAACAGCTTTGGAATGTTGCCACCTCAAGTTTTCTTTTAAGTATCAAATCCTTGAAATTGAACAAACGGATTTGGGAAAACCCGACTTATACAAATTCCCGGCAAGAATCTAACTTTGGATTTTAGGAGTGATTATCCCTAATCTCAGGCTAATTACTCCTAAATCTGTTTAGATTATTGTTAAGAATCTGATCGTTCAAATTTTCTCACGTCCGGTCGTCTTAAGGATTAGCTTGCAAGAACAACATGCATTTGGGATGCACGACTCATCATTGGGCCAAGGCAACCTTCTACTAACTGCCGGGGGACAGTGCACATGGGACACGGACAACTATATGTACAGATGCAAGTGCGTGCATGTATGCAGTATGTCATGCTGAGGAAAACAGTAACACATAGCACGTAACAGGGTGGAGCACATAATCCTAACACATGGGTTGGTCACCTAACATGGGGTTCTATGGTTGTCTATATGCAAAGGCCGGTTTCGGTTTCAAAGGGTACCCCGGACTCAAAGCCAAAGCTGTCTCTCACCGCCAAGGATCCCGCAAGGCGATGGTAATAGCGACAATTGTGACTTATCATAGTCGGGGGGTGCTGAGCATTTCGGGATTCCCCGTCATCGGTAAGCCGGGCAGGATTGCCGAAACACGTCAGCGAGGCTAGTAAGCATGTGCAATGCAAAAGTCCACAAAAATAGCATTTTCAAAAATCCCTTGAACATCTTTCAAGCTTAGCTCTCGATGATTAATACATATTCTAATAAAATTACACATAAGTGTAATAAGATTAAAATATATATTAACCAGAGTCCCCAGCGGAGTCGCCAGCTTGTGGACACCCCGCGGAATGCTCACAAAATTGAAATTTGGTTTTGGAAATGGTTTGATTGATTAAATGGAGTCGCCACCCGGGTTTGAGGACCGTACCCGAGAAACCTATTGAAAAATGACTCTTTTGCCCTTGATATGGAAAGTATTTTACCGGTTGCGTTTATTGAGATTTCTCGGGTCCGGTTGCTAGGTTACGAGAGGGGAAGGAATTTAAAGCACCCCTCTCGCCCGGTGTAACCACCGGTCTCTACTAAATGCTTAAGGGATTTTGGAAATGTCTTTTGAATGGACTTTGAAAACATATTCATGTGAAAGCACGAAAAATGTATCAAGAAGATCAATGAGATGCAGGTGGATGCTTGTGCAAAATGTCGTGAGTGAATGATTTATATGCATAGAACATTGAAACTTGATCAAATAATGCTCAAACTGCTCCGAGGTGTCCCAGAAATTGATCGTGAACACCAAACTTGCCACACCTGGATGGCCATCTAGGCACCTGGATTAGGCAGATATCCAGGCGCCTGGAATGGGCCAATCCTGGCGCCTGGATGGCCTCCCAGACAGAAACTTCAGAACCCCATTTTTCACAATAAGCACCAAATGCAATACCTTTGACTTATGCACACATGCTCAGAATGGTGTTTAGTGACTCTGTGGACTGAATGGACCTCACAATCATCTCATGAAATGATATGAACTTAGGAAACCATGATTTTAGAATGCTTTGTAGATGGAACAAAGAGTATCTAATTGATTTTTGACATATACCATGCTCTTTTAAGTAGTCGACTAAATAATGCAAGATCAGTAAGAATTACAAATGACCTGTAATGTTTCAAATAACTAAGAAAAAGGGTAAAAGTATAGAAAACATGACAACAAAGATGGGATCCAGGCGCCTACATTGAGAGAATCCAGGCGCCTGGATTGAATACAGGCGCCAGCATTGAGCAGATCCAGGCGCCTGGATTTGATGCTGATGCACAAAATAAATTTCTCTTCTTGTGTGTTTTGAACCTATCCCAAATTCTCCACTAGTATAGAGGACTAGCAAGAACCTGGTTAAGTCCCCCTCAGGGCCTTTTTGAACACTTTTGGTAGAAAATCTACCTTGAACCTTGATTAATGAACTTGGGTTTGATTTTTGGAAGGCTATTGGTGGTTGAATGGACTGGATTTTGGCTTTTGGAAGTGTACTAGACTGATTGTAGGTGGAATGGTTGGGATTTGATTATGGATGATGAAGATACATGGATTTGGTGTAGTAAAAAGTGGGTTTTATGCTTGAAAGTAAAGGAATTAGAGAGGGATTAACTAGGATGGAACTTCTGGGAATTTTTGTAGTAGAATAACAGCATAAGAGAGATGGAAGAACTGATCCTCTTTAAATGAGAGAGATGAGAGGCTTTATATAGGACAAGTAAGGTCCAAAAAGGGCCATTAGATGGCTTAGGGGTCAAGGTTAGAGGTCATGATCTCCCCCCCCCCCCCCCCCCCCCCCCAACTACTCTCTAACTGATCTCTGCAAAAATATCCCAGAAATGATCCTCAAGACGCTCCTCCCCACTTAGTTCACCTTGGATAGCAAGTATCTGAAGTGAATTCGGGCGCCTGGAATTGGGGAATCCAGGTGCCTGGATTGAGTCCGGGCGCCTGGAATAGGGGAATCCAGGCGCCTGGATTGGGAGACTACACAACAATCCAAACTTTGCAGAGCCTTTTCGGGTGCTACCAAACTCCATTTTGTGCATGGTTTAAAGCGTTGGAAAGCTTGTCAAGTTTGCTTTCTAACCCAAGTGGTTTAAACTCAATATGATTTGTACATCAAAATATGTGACCATTTTGCCCTCAGAAGGTCAAAAAAATAAGTCGTTTTGGTAAAACGTGCACATCTCCCTCATTTCAAAACGGATTGAGACATATTATATATCAAAAAAGAGGGTTTTGAATGTACTAGAAGGTGGTGTAGGCTTGGGTTTATCTTGGAGAGGTTTAGGAGGGGTTTCCAAGTTCACAATCAAGCTCTGCGTGCTCTTATCGGGCATTTTCATCATCGGGGATGCTTGATAAGTTTCTCGGGTCAAAATCGGGGTGTCTACAAAGATTGTGCTTATCTTCGCAAGCTCAACTGATTCTGGGAATAGCTTCGAATATTCCCTCCTTTCCTTATCTTCACAAGGTAAGTCTTGTACTAGGGTTTGTCCCGCATTGGGCCGTTCCATCTGCGTTATCCGATGAGCAGGTAGATTTTGGGTTACTATTGGATTATGGGCCTGGTGGTTGTCAGTGTACTATTCCATGTCACTTTCCTCGTGCATGTCACGTGGTAGCTCTGGACGAGCTATTCTGTTCGTCTTCTGAATGCTTGGAGAATACCCCACACAATTGCTCCCCTGCTTTTGGTCGTCCATGCATGTTTGCGCATGACGAGATGAAGCTATCTGACGAACAGTTACTGTTACGTTTATCTTTTCGTACCGTCGCTTCGCTTCGTACAAGCGCAATTGCCACGCATCAGCTGTTGCGCAATTTTTTCAAGCGATAAGTCTGTTCGAGCGTAACTTCCAAGACACCTTTTCGTCCCCGGGTGGCTTTGAATCATTACACCCTTTTAATTACTGATTTGATGTTTCTTGGAAAGGTGTGATGGCTTTAAACGCCGTTGTTTTGAGTGACGTCATGAAGCACTATTTTGAATTTCGAGAAGGTATAAGACGTTTCCCTAACCCTCTTCTTCTTTCTTTCCATATTTTCTTTGAGAGAGCGAGTTGTTCCGTCGAGAGCACCATTACCCCTGTGCCTCTTGAGTTGTTCTTTTCACAGACTTCCCCTTCGCCGAAAAACATCTTCTCCGGCCATCTTCGGTTGCCTGTAAGTTTCTTGCAACCCTCTCCGCTTTTCTTGCACAGTTGCTCTAGGGTTTTCTTGTACCTACATCTCTTTTTGCCATGGGTAGGTTTAGGAGTCTCTGTGATAATGAGGCTCATATGGAGGCCTTCTGCCACCGTTATGAGGTCCCCGATGACGTCAATCTAGCCCTGGCCCCTTCTGGTACTGATACCCATGACCAAACTGGGGACAAGATTCATATCCTCCTTTTAGCCGTTGTGGAGGGAGGTGTTAGGTTTCCTTTACACCCTTTGCTAGTCGAGATTTGCAATATTTGTCGTCTGACCCCTCTCCAACTCTGTCCCAACTTTTATCATGTGGTTATGGGAGTGGTGGCCCAGAATAGACTTTTGGGCACTAACCTGGGATGGTATGATATCTGTCGTCTTTACAGTGTCTGCCCCACCACCCATGGGACCTATTATCTCAAGATCCGGGACAAAGAGCGTCGTCTAGTGACCAGTCTTTCCAATTCTTGTCGTGGGGAGAATGATGACTTTCTGATTGTGACTGGAAATTTCTTGCCCAGGGATGAGGGTGGCAATGTCGTGGGGCCTCCATGGCCCCACACTTTTGGGTGTACACGTCGGTTTTTCTCTTTTTTATCCTTTGTCAATTTCTTTACGTTAGTAGCTTCTTTTCAATTGTTCATTACGTCTTACTCTTTCTATTTCTACAGTGGAGAACATCAACGAGGGTCATTTGGTGGTGCACGACGGTGTCCATCTCCTTGACATTGAGAGAGTGCTCAAATTTCCAGGCATCAGGGGGATTGACCCAGAAGGGCTAGGTAGGGATGCACATGTTTTACTGAAGTACAATCCCTCTTACTGTGGTGGTGTCCGTATAAGTGAGGCTTCTACTTTTGCCAGGAATTTGTGTAGGGGAAGAGGTCGTATTGGGGTAAGAAGTTCATCTATTCAGAAACTTTTTTTCCATAATCAAGTTATCCACGCTTCTCGTACAAACAATTATCTTGGAATTGACTTGTCTTGTGAAAATATTCAGAGTGAATTGTCTAGAGAGAGTACTAGCAGTGTTCCTGTGAGAGACCAATCCCCTGTTTCAGCCATGCCGAGAGTTGTGCTTGACTTTTTTGATTTTATAACCCTTGATGATGATGAGTCCCCTGTCCAGTTTCTTGATCCTTTGGGAGCTTCTTCTTCTGCTCGTCCCTCTTCTCCTCCTCCTCCAGAGCAAAGAGAGCATGATGTTGCTCTGGAGAAGAGGCCCAGAGAAGAGTCGGTTCCTGTTCCAAACCCCCTTTAGTAGCATCATCGTACTACCAGGAGTTCCTTTGCTCAACCACCTCTCCCAACTCCTGAACCAGAACCTAAGTCTGAAATGGCCATTTGGAACTCTCCTCTGCATCGTGGCACCCAGCCTGTCCTTGCTACTAATAGTTGCGATAATGCTGAGGTTGCTCTGGCCGTTGGATGAGCTGTTTTGCTTCCTGGGGATGTTGAGAGAGAGGAAGGATCCAGTTACCTTAAGCTCCTAAAAAACGGCTTTCAGCACCACATCAAGGTATGAATTTTGTTATTTCATTCTAGTGGCATTTTTTGTTAAGGGTACCTTCTTTTTGGACATGTTGATTTGTTGATTGTTTATGATGAACTGCAGTCTATGCAACTCATGTACGTTGCTTGCGACCACGCTGCCAAGGACAACAGAACGATCACCAGTGCCAATATGCAGCTGAGGACTGAGAATGACAAACTGAAGGTCAGTGCCAATCATTTGATCAATGCCAACCAGTTGATGACCAATGAAAATGAGAAGATGAAGGAAGAGCTAGCTTTGTTGAAGCGTCGTGTGGGCGAGTCTGAATGTAACTTTAGTGATGCCATGACCAAACTCGGGCTTTTGGAGACAGAGCTATCGAACGCTCAAAAGAGCAAGGCAAATCTGGAGGCTGAATTGGCTGTTGCTTAGGCGTCTTCCGACCAGACCTACAATCAAGGAGTGAATGATACGAAGATGATGTTCAAAGCCCAGATGCCGCAGTTTGAAGACTTGTTTTTTGCTAGAGGCTCGAGGGCATGTCTGACCAAACAGGAGATTGACAGACGAGATACAATTTGGACTGAGATTGAGTACCCCAGACGTAGGGACGTTGCTCCCCAAGGTGCTGTTGTGCCAAACCAAAGTGCAGTTGTTGACCCTAGCCAGAAGGAAGCTAGTGGCAACACATCCGTCCCTGACAAGCAGCAGGTTGAGCTCCCCTCCTCTGGTGGTGATGGTTCAGGTAACATTTCTGCCACTGAGGTCCGTGAGGCCCAGTGAAGAGGCCTTGTGCCTGTTTGATCGGTTTAATCATAACCCTTGACATTCCTAGACTTCTTTTTGGTACTTTAACACAATTTTTGGTCCCATGCCCTGCGTGGCTAATTGGACGAGTTGACCCTACGTGGTCCTGTTTTTGAAAGTACAGTAATTACACCTTTCATGGTGTTTAGGTGGGCTGAAGTCTTGGTAACCCGTTGACATGACTTGGAATTCTACTTTTACATTAACTCTGAACGTTCTGGTTATTCGAGTTTGCACTTGTCTATACAACAATTGTTGAATGATCCGTGTACAGGTACGAAGAGTGCAAGTCTGAGTCTTGCATTTGGCCCTTCCTTTGCTTTGACTGGAGGTTTGCACCATTGAGGTGTTCGTTGTGGAACCTAGACGTTCCTGCATATAATCGAAACTATATAGGGCAGACACTTTGGAACCCAGATGTTCCTGTGTCTAATCATTATGTAAAGCACTTTGGAACCCATTTGTTCCTGTACTTAGCCAGAATTAAATAAGACAAACATTTTGGAACCTAGATGTTTCTGCATTTAATCAGAAATAAATAAAAAAAACATTTTGGAACCTAGGTGTTCCTGCATTAAATCAGAAATAAGGCAAACATTTTGGAACCTAAGTGTTCTTGCATTTAGTCGAAAATAAATAAGAGAAACATTTTGGAACCTAGCTGTTCCTTCATTTAGTCAGAAGTAAGACAAACATTTTGGAACCTAGGTGTTCCTGTACTTAGTCAGATCTGTATCTAGCCTTAAATAATTATCGACGAGGCCACAAGCAGTCTTAGGCATATTCACGCCTAATCATGGACGAGGCCATGAGTGATTTTTAAGGCATATTAGCGCCTAATCATGGACGAGGCCACGGGGTGCAATATTCGCTGCAAGGTCTAGGCATGTTCGCACCTAACCATGGGCAATTTTTAGGCATATTCGCGCCTAACCGTGGACGAGGCCACGGACGAGCTTAGGCATATTCGCGCCTAATCATGGACCAGGCCATGGAAGAGCTTAGGCATATTCGCGCCTAATCATGGACGAGCTTAGGCATATTCGCGCCTAATCATGGACGAGGCCAAGGACGAGCTTAGGCATTTTCGCGCCTAATCATGGACAAGGCCAAGGACGAGCTTAGGCATATTCGCGCCTAATCATGGACGAGCCCATGGACATGCAATATTCGCTGCATTCTGATTGATTAAGTGTATAATGCCCCCAATATGGGGTTTGTTCGTATGGTCAAAGCCCATATTTACTCAAAGTAATATAATGCACAAATTTGTAAAAAGAACAAGCAGACAATAGTCTCACTATTTTATTCTCAATAAAGGTAGAGAAATCTTACTTTGCCTTTCAGGACATTATTCAAAGGACAAGGAAAAAAGTTTTAAGGAAAAAATTTCATGAGGTTCTGGATATTCCAAGGGCGGGGGACTGGACTCCCATCTAGGTCCACAAGTCTGTAAGCTCCAACTCCTGCCATGCCAACTACTTTGTAGGGCTCTTCCCTGTTTGGCCCAAGTTTTCCATCTGATGCTTTCTTGGTATTTCCTAGCACTTTTCTCATCACGAGGTCCCCCACTCCGAACTCACGGGGGTGGACTTTGTTGTTGTAAGTCCTACAAAGTTGTTGTTGTTGGTAGGCTGCCAATGTGACCAAGGCCCTTTCTCGTTGTTCTTCTGTGAGATCCAGGGTTGTTGCCAAAGCTTGGTCGTTCCCACTGGCTTCTACCAATGCCTTTCTGTTGGTTGGTAACCCCACTTCTAGGGGAATCACGGCCTCAGTACCGTAAGCCAAGGAGTATGGAGTTTCACCCGTTGAATGTCTCGGTGTGGTCCTGAATGCCCATAGCACTATTGGGAGTTCGTCGGGCCAGCTTCCCTTCTTTTTCTCCAATCTTCGCTTAATTCCTTTGAGGATTATTTTGTTGGACGCTTCTGCTTGTCCGTTACTTTGAGGATATGCTGGTGTTGAATAGTAGTTCCGTATTCCATGTTAGGCATAGAAAGCTTCGAATTTGGGCCCAAACTGTGCCCCGTTGTCCGAGATTATACAATAGGGCACCCCAAACCTTGTTATAATATTCTGCCAGAAAAATTTCTCCACATTACTCTCTGTGATCTTGGCAAGCAATTTTGCTTCGATCCATTTGGTGAAATAATCCGTCCCCATCAGCAAGAACTTCCTCTTGCCCGTTGCTATGGGCAGGGGCCCTATGATATCGAGCCCCCATTGAGCAAACGGCCATGGGCTAGTGAGGGGTTGCAGGTCTTCTGCCGGTGTCCGGATTATTGGCTTGAACTGCTGACACTTTTCACAACTTCTGACGAACACCTTTGCGTTTTCTTGCATGTATTGCCACCAATATCCCTGGGTTATTGCTCTGTGCGCTATTGAGCTTCCTCCCGCATGTCCGCCGCACGTCTCGGCGTGTATTTCATGTAAGAACTTCTGCACCAGTGTGGGATGTACACAAAGCAGGTAGGGACCATGGTACGATTTCTTGTATAGCTTTCCTTGGGGCGAGAGCCAGAAATGAGCGGATTTCAATTTGATCTTATAGGGCTCCTTTTTATCTTCTGGTAGGACTTCATCCCTTAAGTAAGCGATGATTGGATCCATCCAACTTGGTCCCAGGTCTGTATCCATATTGGTTTCCCCTCCCT
Source organism: Vaccinium darrowii (assembly GCA_020921065.1). Lineage (NCBI taxonomy): Eukaryota > Viridiplantae > Streptophyta > Magnoliopsida > Ericales > Ericaceae > Vaccinium > Vaccinium darrowii. The sequence continues at coordinate 19,510,753 of CM037158.1, read as the reverse complement.
GCCCAATGCTGGGCTGGGCTAGGTATTCGACAGCCACAGTCCGTTTGTATTCTGTAGGTAGCGCCGAGGCTAGACAAGATAACGAGTCTGAATGGGCGTTTTGTCCTGAAGTGATTTGCTCAATATTTGCCTCCTCAAAGTCTGCCATTACATCTTGCACGGCCTTTTCATAGGCCGCCATCTTTTTGTTCCTTAGGGCGTATTCCCCAATAAGCTGGTTTATCACAAGCTGAGAATCACAGAAGATTTTTAACTTCTTGACCCCAAGGGTCCTTGCACTCTTGAGCCCGATTAGGAGGACCTCGTATTCTGCCACGTTGTTTGTTGTGCTGAAGCCCAAACGAACTGATTGTTCGAGCATCAGACGTTCTAGAGTGAATAGCACTATCCCTGCCCCTGAGCCTTTGTTGCAAGCTAATCCGTCAATGAACAATTGCCAGCTACCTGTATTTTGATCGTCGCCTTGAGGACTTGGTTCATGTACGCAAACCATGGGAGGCTCAACCTCGGCCGGGGTAAACTCAGCTACGAAGTCTACCAACACTTGGCCCTTGATGGCCGTTCTTGGTTGGTAATAAATGTCGTACTGACTGAGCTCTATCAACCAGGTGGAGATTCTCCCAGAGAAGTCTGCTTTTCGAAGCAGCGCTTTCAGAGAAAATTCGGTGTATATAGTGATGGGGTGCTCTAGGAAATAGTGTGGCAGTTTTCGTGAAGCCATGATTAAAGCTTTGATGAGCTTCTCCAGGGGGACGTATCTGGTGTGTGCATCCAGGAGAGTTTCACTTACGAAGTAGATTGGTTTTTGCTCTGTGCCCTATACTCAGGAGGGATGCACTGATTGCATGCTTTGAGATGGCTAGGTAGAGGATCAACAGTTCTCCTTTCTCTGGTTTTGACAGTAACGGGGGTGTTCCGAGATATACTTCTTGAGGTCTTTGAAAGCTTCCTCCTGCTCCGGTCCCCATTCATATCCTTTCCTTTTCTTCAGCAGCTGGAAGAAAGCCTGCATCTGTCCGACGAGCGACTGATGAACCTGTTTAGTGCCGCCGCCATGCCCGTCAACTTTTGCACTTCCTTGGTTGTCTTTGGGCTCTCAAGTCTCTGGAGGGCTGTAATTTGATCTGGATTAGCCTCTATGCCACGCTCCGTGACCAGGTGGCCCAAAAAATTTTCAGAGCTTACACCAAATGCACATTTTGAAGCATTTAACTTTAATTGAAATCGTCGCAAGATGTCAAAAATTACCTTTAAATTAGCTATGTGATCAGCTTTCTCCTTGCTTTTCACCACCATGTCGTCTATGTAGACTTCCATGATCTTCCCAAGCAAGTCTTTGAACATGAGTGTTGCGAGTCTTTAGTATGTGGCCCCGGTGTTTTTGAGGCCAAATGGCATGACCCTGTAGCAATACAGCCCTCGTGGAGTGATGAATGATGTCTTTTCCTCGTCTGGTCCGTGCATTGCTATCTGGTGGTAGCCCTTGTAGGCATCTAAAAAACTCATTCGTTTGTACCCAGCAGTTACATCAACGAGCTGATCAATTCTGGGCAGAGGAAAACTGTCTTTGGGGCAGGCCTTGTTTAAACTAGTGAAATCCAGGCACACTCTCCATTTCCCATTCTTCTTCTTGACGACGACCGTATTGGATATCCACTCAGGGTAGTTTACTTCCCTGATTGCTTTGGCTTCTAAGAGGTGATCAACCTCTTCGTTGACCTCCTGGCCTTCTGGACTACTGGCTTGTGCTGGGGGTCCACGTTTAAATGATGACAGATTATATTGGGATCAATGCCTGGCATCTCTTGGGGCATCCAGGCAAACACATCAACGTGCTGCTTGAGGAAATGTACAAGCTCTTCTTCCTCCTGTTTCTCAAGTTTCTCTCCTATTAGAAAGTAACTTTTCGGATCCTGGTCGTCAAGCTGAACCTTTTTCAGTCCTTCCACAGTTCTCTGGGCTGGATTCCCTCCAACGTCTTCTAATGTAGATTGATCGGATACTTCAACGGACTGAACAAGATGTGCCTTGGGGGCTCTGTTAATCGTCGAGACTAAGCACTGATTTTCCATTTTCTGGTTTCCTTTGATGTGCTCAATGCTCTCTGCCCCTGGGAATTTTATCATCTGATGGTAAGTTGATGAAATTGCCTTCATTTTGTGCAGCCATGTTCCGCCAATGATGGCATTGTAGGAAGATGGGACATCAACGACCAAGAACTCTGTCTTCAACACAACGGACCCTGCTCGTACAGGTAGTGTCACCTTACCCATGGGCCAGACCGGCTGCGACCCGAACCCGATCAAGGGGGTATGACTTCTTTCTAGGTTTGTTCTGGGTAGCTCCATCTTCTTAAAGGTGTCGTAATACAGAATCTCTGTGCAGCTCCCCTGATCCACCAATATTTTCTCAACGTCGTATTCCCCCAAACGTAAGGTAACGACCAAAGTGTCATTGTGCAGTAGCGTCACTCCGTCCAGGTCCTCGTCTGTGAACGTGATTGGCCGTGCCATGACCTCTCCTTCCCTAGGCCTCTTCACACCTAGCTTGTACACATGCTTCACATGCTCGTTCTGCCTTTGTACATATCTGATCTCGCTTTCGGTATAGGGGGCAGCATGGCCCTGAATCATTTGGATCAGACCCTTGGGTTTTGTCAAACAGTCCACTTCTTCGACTACGGTTGCTTGATCTTTCTTTCTTTCTACAACATACTCATCGAGGAGGCCCTCAGCCGCCTTCTCGTCTAGGAACTTCTTATACTCGAAGCAGTCTTCTGTCATATGTCCCCAGTCTCGGTGATAGCTACATTTCTTGTTCGTTGCTCTCCGCCTTTCTGGGTTTCCTGTCATTTTTAGCGGGTCACGGAACCATGGCTTGTCCCTGAGTTTGTACAACATCTTGTAAATTGTCACATTAAAAACAGTGTAAATGCTGTGGAAAGAACGGGTCTCCACAGCAGCCTTATCCCTTCGGTTGGACGAACTGTCCTTCCTGTTGGTTGGGTACTCCTTCCTGTAACTTTTTTGCTCCGTCATCTTCTTCTTTGGGGTGACAGGTTGTCCTACGTTCTCTTTCTTGCTTTCTCGCATACGGTCGTCCTCGACGAGCGCATGCTGCTCGATTCGTTGCATGAGCTTCGCCACCATCCTGACTGGGTTCATCGTCAGGGACTTCCTCAAATCTGAGCTAACAGGCAAGCTCGTCTTGAAAGTTGCTATTGCGTACTCCTCACTACAGTCCTCAATCTCATTAAAGGTTTCCCAATATCTTTTTGAATGTTCCCTCAAACTTTCTCCTTCTCTTTGCCCCATGGCAGTCAGAATATCAAAAGTTTTTGGTGCCGCACGACTCGTCAAGAATCGGGCCGTGAACTCCTCAGAGAGCTGCTTCCAACTGTTGATCGAGTTTGGTGCCAATTTGTGATGATACCAGCTCAGCGCCACCTTCCCCAGGCTTGACGGAAACATTTTACACATTAGGGCGTCGTCCCTTGCATGCATAAACATCGCCTGTTGGTAGTGCTGGATGTGGGTCACCGGATCATCTGTAGTCTCGTATAGCACGAACGGATTGTGCTTGATCCTGGCGGGTGGGTCCGCCCGTTGGATCCATTTGGCAAGTGGGGAAGCAACCACGTGGTTGAGGGCCTTTCTAACTGCTTCCCGGGCTATTTCGCGCCCGTCGTAGTGTTCGTTTGAATCAGACCTTTCGTATCGGTCCCTTCCATGCCGCCTTGTTTCCCCACTTTCCAGGGATTCACTTGAGGCACTTCTCTTCCCCTGGGGGCCCTTCCTGGCCGTAGAGTCTGCCCTTCTCGGTGGGGATTCCCTCCCCGACCGTCTCCTATCCCTATCTCTGTCTTGGGACTTGGATTTCAGGTTTTCTTCTGCTTGTTGCAAACGATCCTTCAGATTTTTTTATTACAGCCTCTTCCTGAGCGATCTACCGCGCCAGGTCTGAGACTTCTTGTTCCCTTCGCACAAAACTTTCTGCGTATTCCCTGCCCGCCTCACCCTGGAATTTGTCTTTTTTGAGGCGTGGCGTGGCGGGTAACTCCTCTATTGATCCCTCCGTGATGGGACCTCCGAATCTCCTTCTCGAGATCTGCCAAGCTGAGAACATTCCACAGGCTCTATCTGGCTCGCTATCCTCGCGGGGGGAGGCTTCTTTGGGGCACCGGGCGGCCCTAGAGAGGGATCCCTCCCAGCCCCACTCTTCTGTGGTGTGTGAAGATTGCGATCGTCCATGGATGATCTCGGAGGGGGTTTTCCTTTTCCCATAGACGACGCCAATTGTAAGAGGGAAAAAACTCATGAAGTTATTTCCTTGCTCTTATGAGATCAAATCCTCTTCTAATGGAGCAACCTCGATCCTGCAATATGAGCAAACTATCAGAGCACCCCTGCCTCTAGGCGGCAAGGGCCCTTCGATGCTTAAGTTAGTACTGACAAACTGGAGGATAAGCGAAACGAGTGTGTAAGTATGAGAATGGGTTTTAGCATACCTCTAGTGTTTCGGAGTCATGTGTTTATATAGGCATTTAATATGCACTTACATTCCTTGTGGAATTCTTCTCTGTATGGAATCTTTCCAAGCTTAGGATTCTTCCTTATTGGGCAGCGTAGCCTGCATGATTCTATATCCTTATTTGATAAGGATTCTTACCAAGATGGCCACTTATTGCTCGTTCGGAGTTTTACCCTTCACGGGAGTTTGCTCCTTGTTTGGTAAGCTGGCTGGCTGTCCATCTCAGAGTAGGATTGTGCTTATCTTCGCAAGCTCAACTGATTCTAGGAATATCTTCGAATATTCCCTCCTTTCCTTATCTTCACAAGGTAAGTCTTCTACTAGGGTTTGTCCCGCATTGGGCCGTTCCATCTGCGTTATCCGACGAGCAGGTAGATTTTTGGTTACTACTGGATTATGGGCCTGGTGGTCGTCGGCGTACTATTCCATGTCACTTTCCTCGTGCATGTCACGTGGTAGCTCTGGACGAGCTATTCTGTTCGTCTTCTGTAATGCTTGGAGAATACCCCACACAAGAGGGTTCTCAGGACGTCCGGCCTCCCCCTCAAAGAAGAAGGACTGGGGATTCAAGCACGAGCCGTTCCGTGATTGACTTTCCACCGCTCGTGCAACCTTGGTCTCCTTTCCTTGCTCGACCTGATGGTACTTATTTGAATATGACAGACAAGATTTCATCCATCGACGTAGCCTACGGAGTTTCCCAAGCTGCTCTCCTCCCCCTTGACATGGAGAGAGAGAAGAACTACTCTTACGATGCTCTCATGAAGTCAATCTTTCAATCGAGTGCTAAGGTATTAATTTTGATCACTGTTTTCTGATGCAATTATCTTCTCGTACTGTTTTCCTTTAATGCTTGCTGTATTCCTTTTGCAGACCATGCAGAAAGCCTCCGCAGGCTTTGAGAAAGCCAAGGATAATGAGAGGGAACTTAAGAAAGATATTTCTTCTGCTCAGAAGAGGGCTGAGAGAGCTGAAAAAGAGAATGCTACTCAGACCCAACTGCTGAAGGAAGCCAGAGAAGAGGCCGAGAGGGCGAGGGCCGAGCTAGTCGAGCAAAAAAGACAATCTGAAGAGACTGAGCAAAATCTTCATTTGGAGCTGGTTGTTGCTCAGTCCAGAGCTGAAGCGGAGTATGACCGAGCGGTAATGGAGATTACCAACAACTACAGGGCTCAGATGCCCGCGGTAAAGGACGCCATCTGGGAGGTGAGCTGGAAGCGTTGCTGTACAAAGATGGGACTTCCTGAAGATTCCCCTATGTGGACAAATACGGAGCTTTCAAGTCAGATGGACGCTTTGGCAGCTCAGCAGCAGCTTGAAACCCAATCCCTTAATGCTCATCTGGATGTTTCTGCACCACTTGATGCTCATCCTCAGCCTGAGCCTCTCCCAAAGCAGTCCCAAGCTGAAGAAGCCATTATTGATCTTACCGTTCAGGGAGGTGACGCTGCTGGAGGTCAAAATACTGATTCTACCCCTGCCACTGATGCTCTAGAGCTCAGTGAAGAGGCATGAGTTCCTATGTCTGTGTTTTGATATCATTGGAGCTCGATGATTAGCCCTGTGTGGCATGCTCGGCCGTGTGTGGCCTTTTGATACTTTTTTAAGTTTCCCGTATTTATTTTTTACGCCTACCTACTCAGTAATGTGTGGTTTGCTTCTGAGGTTTCTTTGATTACTTTTTGATTTTGGGTAGCACCTTATCATGCTATGCTTTCCAAGTGTCTTCAGACTTCAAAAACATGTTATCCCTATTTACCAAGTATCCACGTACTTGGACCTGTGTTTTCATCATTGCAAATACTCGATGCAAATCTAAGTGTTCTCGTACTTAGGAATTTATTGCAATATTCGTTGCAAATCTAAGTTTCTTCATACTTAGGAATTTATCGCAATATTCGTTGCAAATCTAAGTTTCTTCATACTTAGAAGTTCTGAGTGCCTTCGAACTTGGATTTATTATGATTGGAACACACATACTCTCTGCTCCCCAATAGGAATCCAAATTTAAGGTAAATTTTGGTTCGTATTAATCAAAACCACAATAAGAAAAAGTGAAATCTCATTAATGCTTGAAATAGAATCTAATTAGCTGATGTTGGTGACTTTATTTGTAGTCCCAACTATGTATTAAAAACAAATGTGAATTCGAACATCATTACTAAAAGGAATGTGATTGTATTCGTAATCACAAAAAATTACTGGTAAAATTTCCGTAGGTTCTGGACATTCCATGGCCGTGGTACTGGGTCTCCGTCTAGGTCGGCCAAATGATAGGCTCCAACGCCAGCAATCCCTACAATCTTGTATGGGCCTTCCCAGTTCAGCCCAAGCTTTTCATCAGAGGACACCTTGGTATTGGCCAAGACATTCCTTAGGACTAAATCTCTGATTTTGAACTCTCTTGGTTGTACCTTTTTGTTGTAACTTCTTCGTAGCTGCTCCTGGTATGCTGCCAATGTAATAAGTGCGTGTTCTCTCTTTTCCTCGGCAAGGTCGAGCTGCTGGGCCAAGGCTTTATCGTTGCCTCCAAACTCCACAAGAGAGTACGGTGTCTCTCCTGTAGATCGCCGAGGAGTGGTCTTGTATGCCCAGAGCACGGCTGGTAGCGCTTTTGGCCACTTTCCCTTATTTCTTTCCAACCTTTTCTTAAAAATCTTAAGGATGGTCTTGTTTGAAGCCTCTACTTGCCCATTACTCTGTGGATAAGCTGGGGTTGAATAGTAGTTTTTGATGCCGTACTGAGCATAGAAAGCTTTGAACTTTTTGTCGAACTGGGACCCATTATCTGAAATGATGGAGTAGGGTACTCCAAATTGTGTAATGATCTTGTTCCAGACAAACTTCTCTACCATGGCCTCTGTGATTTTTGCCAAAGCTTCACCTTCTATCCATTTAGTGAAGTAATCCGTGCCAATGAGGAGGAATTTTCGTTTTCCTGTTGCCATGGGGAGAAGACCCACGATGTCCAATCCCCATTGTGCAAATGGCCACGGACTTGTTAAAGGAAGAAGATCCTCCGCTGGAGCTCGGATAAGAGGGGACTATCTCTGGCACTTTTCACATTTCTTGACAAAAACTTTTGCGTCCTCTTGCATATAGGGCCACCAATACCCCTAGGATATTGTTCGGTGGGCTATGGACCTTCCCCCAATGTGTCCTCCACATGTTCCAGCATGGATCTCATGGAGGAATTTTTGGACTAGAGCTGGATGTACACATAATAAATATGGACCAAGGAAGGATTTCTTATAAAGCTTACCTTCTGGAGAGCCAGAAACATGCTGACTTGGTTTTGATCTTGGGAGCTTCCCTTTTGTCTTCTGGCAAAGTCCCATCTCGTAGGTATGCCATTATTGGGTCCATCCAGCTCGGCCCAAGCTCTGTCTCCATAATCATCTCTACGGCTCGGTCTATGCTTGGCTCACTTAGGTAGTCCACAGCTACTGTACGATGGTACTCCATTTTGACTGCTGATCCCAAGCAAGCTAGTGGGTCTGCATGTGCATTCTGCCCCGAGTTGATTTGCTGGATGTGGACTTTGTCAAACTTATTGAGTAGATCTTTAGCCCCCTCGGAATATGTACCCATCTTCTCACTCTTTACAGTGTATACTTCTGAAAGTTGATTAACAACTAGCTGAGAATCGCAAAATACCCGTAATTTACTGACCTTGAGGTCTATGGCACTCCTTAGTCCAGCGAGCAAGGCTTCATATTCTGCCACATTGTTAGTGGCACTAAACCCCAGCCGTAGTGCTTGCTCCGGCTCCAGCCCTTCTGGAGAAAATAACACCACTCCTACTCTTGACCCTTTGTTGTAAGCTGACCTGTCAACGTACAAGCTGACCTGTCAACGTACAACCTCCACTCTTCTGGATCTAGCTCGGCCTTTCTTGTTGGATGTTCAGGAACAATGCTTTGCTCCTTCTCGTGGAGAATTGGTGGTGGTCGGGCAATTGTTGGAGTGAATTCTGCTATAAAGTCCGCCAAAATTTGTCCTTTTATTGTCGTCCTGGGCTGATAATCAAGGTCAAACTGGCTCAACTCAATGGACCACTTGGATATTCTGCCAAAGAAATCTGCCTTCCTAAGCAAAGCCCTTAGTGGATATTCAGTAAACACAGTGATGGGATGCTGTAAGAAGTAGTGTGGCAGCTTTTTTGAAGTAGTGACAAGGTCATATACCAATTTTTCCAATGGTAAATACCGCGTTTCTGCGTCTAACAAGGTCTTGCTCACGAAATAGATCGGAGCCTGCTCTATCCCCTTTATTCGTAGGAGAACCAAGCTGACTGCATGCTCAGATACCGCTAGATATAGTATTAACCGCTCTCCAGCTTCTGGAGTAGAGAGAAAGGGTGGTGATGATAAATAAATCTTCAACTCCTAGAAAGCCTACTCTTGCTCGGCTCCCCACTCATACCCTTCTCTCTTCTTCAGAAGTTAAAAGAATGGCCTGCAACAGTCTGAGGACTTACTGATGAAACTGTTAAGAGCTGTTGCCATCCCCGTTAGTCTTTAGACCTCTTTCGTGGTCTAAGGGCTTTGGAGACTCTGGAGTGCGGTAGTTTGATCTGGGTTAGCCTCAATCCCTCTTTTCGTCACTAAGTGTCCCAAGAACTTTCCCGAGCTGACCCCATAAGCGCACTTTGAGGCATTTAGCTTTAACTTGTATTTCCTTAGTATGTTGAAAGTCACCTTCAGGTCGGTGAGATGATCAGTTTTCACCTTGCTTTTTACCACCAGGTCGTCTATGTAGACTTTCATGGACTTGCCGAGCTGTTCTTTGAACATCTTGGTAACCAAACTCTAATAAGTTGCTCCAGCATTCCTTAACCCAAACGGCATGACCTTGTAACAGCAGAGGCCTCTCGGCGAGATGAAGGACGTTTTCTTTTGGTCAGGCTCGTACACAGCAATTTGATGATATCCTCGATATGCGTCAAGGAAGCTTATCCTCTCATAACCTGACGTGGCATCCACTAGTTGATCAATCCTGGGAAGTGGAAAGCTATCCTTGGGGCATGCTTTATTGAGGCTGGTGAAATCCACACAGACTCTCCACTTCCCATTTTTCTTTTTGACCACAACCGTGTTAGCCAGCCATTTCGGATAGCTCACCTCTCGTATGGCATCCGCTTCGATTAGCCGATCTACTTCTTCAATCACAGTGTCTGCGTGCTGTGGTGCCGACCTCCTTGCCTTTTGCACAACTGGTTTGTGCTGAGGATCCATGTTTAAATGGTGGCAGATTACTTCTGGGTTTATCCCAGGCATTTCCTGGGGAGTCCAAGCAAAAACGTCAATATGGTCTTTTAAAAAAGCAACGAAATCTCTTTCTTCCTGTCCGGCAAGTGTTTCACCGATCAGGAAATACTGCTTTGTATCATCCTCTTTGATCTGTATCTTCTTTAAACCTTCCACCATCTTTTTGGTGGGGTCTCCTCCAACATCTTCCAGAGTAGGTTGGTCTGATACTTCAACTGTCTGAACAAGTTCTGCCCTTGGGGATCTCTTTAGCACCATGTTGAAACATTGGTCGGCTATCTTTTGGTTTCCCCTAATGCATTCTATGTCGTTGGCTCCAGGGTACTTGATTTTCTGATGATAGGTGGAAGGGATGGCCTTCATCTTGTGCATCCAAGTTCTCCCTATAATCACATTATAGGAGGACGACAGGTCCACCACCAAAAAGTCAATTTTAAGAACAACTGACCCTGCTCGAATAGGCAGCGTGACCTTTCCCATTGGCCATATTGTCTGTGCGCTGAAGCCGACCAGAGGGACCAGACATTTCTGCAATGAGCTCGGTGGAAGCTCCATCTTCTTAAAAGTATGGTAGTACATGATCTCCGTACTGGCTCCCTGATCAACAAGAATCTTCTCCACGTCATACTCCCCTATTCGTAGGGTGATCACCAACGCATCATTTTGGGGTACTAATGCCCCATCTAGATCGTCATCAGTGAAGGTAATGGGGGTCTCCATTACTCCTTCAGTTCTCGGCCTTTTCGTGCCGAGCTTCATAACTTGCTTCACCTGCCCATTGACCCTTTGAATGTGCCTTATCTCATTGTTTGTGTATGGGACAACTAATCCATGTATCATATGGATCATTCCCTTTGGACCTTTCTCGTAGTCCATCTCCTCTATCAGCTCGGCGTCCTTTTGGTCACCAACCAAAAATTCATTTAGATGGCCCTCCTCCACTTTTTCATCCAGGAACTTCTTGAATTCCACACAGTCCTCAGTCATGTGACCCCAGTCCCTATGGTAACTGCAGTGCTAGTTTGTGGCCCTCCTCCTCTCTGGGTTCCCTGTCATCTTAGGGGGCCTTTTGAACCATGGCTCGTTCTTTATTCTGTATAGCATTTTGTAGATCGGCATGTTGAAAGTTGCCATGATGCTGAAGTACGATTTTGGGTCTGGACCAGCGTTGTCTTTTTTCAGCTGTGTATAATCCTTTCTTCCCGTTGTGTACTCCTTCTTATACACCTTGGATTCTGCTGTTTTCTTTTCTAGAAGCTGGGGTTGCCCAGCCACAATCTTTCCTCCAGCTTGCAAGATATCATCTTCCACCCGTGCATGCTCCTGGATTCTCTCCATAAGTTTGGCCACAGTTTTTATTGGATGCATGGTAAGCGATTCTCGTAGCTTACTATGCATGGGCAAGCTTGTCTTGAATGTTGCCAAAGCGTATTCTTCACTGCAGTTTTCAATCTCGTTGAAAGTCTCCCAATAACGCTTGGAGTACTACCGCAGAATCTCATCATCCCTCTGTCTCATAGAGGTCAATGCATCAAAAGTCTTTGGGGTTGCTCGGCTTATTAGGAACTGAGCAGTAAACTCCTCGGCTAATTGAGCCCAACACAGGATTGACCCCTTTGGGAGTTTGTGGTACCAGCTCAAGGCCACTTTTCCTAAACTGGAGGGAAACATTTTACACAGCAGGGCATCATCTTGCTCATGCATGAACATGGCTTGTTGGTAGTGTTGAATGTGGGCCACAGGATCCGTGCTGGTTTCATAAAGGATGAACACTGAGTGTTTAACCCTGCTCGGAGTTTTTCTGCTCGGATCCAGTAGGCCAGAGGTGATTTGGAGATCTGGCCTAGGGCTTCCTTAGTGCAATTTTGGGACCTTCCTTAGCTCGGCCAGTTTCCCTTCTTCTCACGTACTGCTCGGGGGTGTGCTCATTGGAACCAGATCTCTCATATCTGTCCCTAGCATGTTTCCTCCTCTCTCTTTTTTCAACGGAGGGGCTCCTTTCTCTCCTTTTTCATGGAGAGGCTCTTCTCATAGTAGAGACATTGTCATGGTGATGATTCCTTCTTTCTTTTTCATATTGTGCAGATCTCGTCCGTGAACGCAAGTCTTTCTCCTTCTCTTGGAGTTGTTTCTTCAAATCCTGAATTTCCTTTTCACGTCGAGTGACCTCCAGTGCCAATTCTTCTACCTCCTATTCCCTTCGGTAGAGGTTACCTTCTCGTTCTTGATTCCATGCCCACCTAAGATTTTCTCTACTTGGGGGGCTTCTCCCCCTCTCATGATGGGGAGAGATTCCCCTATTTCTTTTTGGTGGCGACCTTGAGCGCCTTCGTCGCTCGCCTGATCTCAGGGAATTATGGGTTACCAGGCGTGAATCCCTGAACTTTGGAGTCTCAGGGATATGCCCTATATTGAATCTTCTAGCAGCGGGCTTTTTCTGTGGCGCTTTCAGAGCTGTAGAAGTCTTGTCCACCTTTGTACTCCTCGTAGTGTACACAAGAGTGGTTCGACCATCGTCCTCCACGTCCTCTCTTCGTGGAGTGCAAAAGACAGGCTCTGAAATCACCATTGTTGATTTTTGTTGAAAAGAACAGAGCTTTTCGTAAGCATTTCCCATAGACGGCGCCAATTGTACGAGGATAAAATCCACGTAGGGTCTCGATCACGTGCTTTCTTCGTGGGAACCCTGAATCTGCAAGACAGACAAGGGTTAGAGCACCTTTGCCTCTCGTCGGCAAAGGCCCTCCGATGCTTAAGTTAGTCCTAGGTCACTAATTAAGCAAAGAACAATGCGTATGAATAGGTTTTACAACGTACCTTTTCTCATGGTTATTGTCTTGCATTTATAGATGTGGACAGTTTGCCAATTAGGGCATCACGTTGCCCCTGTTTCCTATTCTCTTTAGGAATCCTTTTCCCAATAGGACTTTCCCATTAGGCATATGCCTCCAAATCTCGCTAGATCTCATCCAGTAATAGTCTTTCTTTCCATATAGGACTCTTTCCTATATGAAACCATTTCCTTATCACGTTAGGAATGCTTATATTAATCCCTTGTTTTACGGGATTGCTTCTTATCTAGTAAGGAACCGCCATAGATTATTCTAGAATGTCCCACCACCCTATACGTGATGGTGCCGTGCTTCCACGTAGCTCGGAATAACCCGTACATAGCTCAACACAATACGCCGAGTTGAATTATGTATTCCAGAATGATGTTTAAGCTATACTCGTAGCCCACCTAGCTCGGCCATATCAGGGCCATCCCTTTATGTCTTTCGCTGAGCTAGTGCATTCTGACTTATTAGTTTACTCTTATTAATCTGGCCTTATTCATGGCCAAACCAGCTCGGCACAGGGCTTATGGACTCCCTATGTGGTGCCGAGCTATTCACCCTCTTGTAGTGATTAATTATGGTGCGTGCTATCTCCTTCACTTAGGGCAATCATGTTTTACCGACTCCAGGTTATCACGCCTAAGTGTTTGTTTTGAATGAATATGACTTCATGAAGGCGATGTATAGTTTGTTAATGAAGCAACGTATATGATGGCAGAGGGTCATCTTTTCGAACATGCCTTATGGACACCAAATTCCGTCCTAGGGTCGTTTGAGTCATTTTAAACAACAAGTTGTTATGTATATAAATTATCGAGTTTCGTGAAAGTGTCAAAGGTGTCTGCCGTTACTTCCAAGTGTATATAAGTTGGTTGTATCATTCTCTTCTGTCAAAGTGTTTCAAAAAATTCATGAACACTTGTTTTGCTTTTTGTGCCATTTTGTCTTGTACAGGTGAAATGTAAATATCCATGTTCATTATAGTCAGTGAGTGCTCTTTACATATTTTGTGTATTTTACGGCAAGTGTTCTTATTCTGTTTCCATTAAGCAACAATAATGAAAGCATGAATAAACATAAAGTACAAATCTCATAAAGCTAAACACGGTATCCATAAGTCAAAGCCAAAGACAATCAAAGTATCAAATCCATAACTCTAAAGTGGATGTCAGAATGTGGGGCAAACATACGCCCAAACAAGTCAAAGCAGGCACACAGGCCCAATCTATCATCTATGCTGGCACGCAGGCCCAACTGGAAAAGAAATGGCTAATCTAAAGCAAAAGCAAAGCATAGTGCCTCGAAATCCATCTAATACTAACTAAGGGTCGCCTAACTCTGTGTCGCCCTTTCTGCCATCGCCTCCCTCTGGCGTGTCCTGTGGAATCGGGTCCAATACATGAGGCTCCTCGACCACTACCTCGGCACCTGGCGCTGCACCTACTGCTATGGATGACTCCCCAACTCTCTGACAGACCGCTCTCTCGTCCAAACGTACGGTCAACAACTCAGAGCCTTCAGCACCACTCCTTAAGCGCTTCCTGGTCTCAGGCAGCTGGAAGAAAATTCAGATCAGCAAGAGCAGTTTAGAATCTTGATAATGGTAAGCATGAAGGATAATGCATTGTAAAAAGATAGGAAGGTACAGGAGTTGTCCTCGAAGGAGGAGGACTAGGGACAACGGGAGGAAAAGGATCGCCAGTCCGGCGAATCGGCACCTCAATCCCAGCCACCAATTGACAGACCAAGACCCGTAGACAGTGCGACTACTCAAAGTAAAAGTGTGCCGACTCCTGAAAAAATTGCAAAAGAAAGCAATGATGTCAACAATAACGTTTCAGGAATGGAACAATTTTCGAAAGAATGGAGTTATACTTACCGAGCCAGAGGGAAGTAAAAGGTCTGCAGGTGGACGAGGTATGTCTATCCATCCCCTCTCCCCCTCGCAAGTCTGGACGGCGACCTCCCATCGCCTTTCCACAACCCTGTCTACCCTGCTCACAGAACTCTCTCCTGCCGCTGTAGGAGCGTCCCATCTCGCCCCAAGCAAAGGAGCGAGATCACTCCCCATCGGCATGTCCACTCTCCCTGACTCCTCTACACCCCTTCCCTCAACAGGGGCATCCTCCATCGCCACGTCTGCACTCACTCTCTCTCTCTCTCTTGCCCAGTCGGGAAGTTCACCCTCTCTCTCCCTTGCTCCATCGGTACCGCCTCCGCTGTGACTCTCTCTCTCTCACCTCCCAGAGTAACATCCTATCTCCCCACAACACTCCCTCCGACTCTCTCACCAACACCCTCAACTCTCCCTCTCTCTTAGCAGCAAGGGCGTCTGCAGCCGCCTTTGCTACAGCCTCCCGCTCGGCTCTAACCCTCTCCCTATACTCCAGCACATCCTATGGGCCAGCCAATTACCACTGCCTGTAGGTCTCATAATCCTCTGTCAGTCGGAGGTACTGGTCCAACGCTATATCCAGAATAGTGTATCGCGCTATCTTTGCCAGAGTGTAGCTCGTGGTCCTAAGAACCCGTGGCAGGAGAAGTCCCGGCACCACCTATGCTGGAGCCAGTATCGATTGGCGTAACACCCTGTCACCAAGGTACCACTGCTAGCCGTACGCACACTCAAGCAAGACTCTCCCCCGCGTCATCTCTCGGCTCGGTGCTACGTACTCGTCCTGGATACCATCCCACACGTGTTAGGGGACCTGTAAGATAAACAGAAAACTTCATCAGTCGACAAACAAGCAATAGAGTGCAATGGTTGATTATGAACTTAAATGTGCATTTACCATAGTCGATGTGAGACGGTCAAGCTCGGCACGAAAGAAGTCCAACTGGCCTCGTGTCACACTCTTTCCCTTGTACCCCTGTCCCAGGCGCAAAGCTCAAGGAATCACGCACTGGTCATGATAAGAGGACTCCGGAGCTGTCAGTCCAAGTACCTCGTAAGCCCATAACTGCAAAACAATTAAGAGCAATCAACAAGTATTCGATGTGCAAGCAAGCAAGTATTCAGTATCTGATGCAAGGCACAAGTATGGAATGCGGGAATTAAAACTTTGAATTTGCAAAAATTTACCTCCCAAGTAGACCACAAGCCTCCTATACTCCTCGCCACTCCTCAAGACACAGAACCCATAAAAGCATAGCAGGAGACCAGGGCCCAACCTCCCCAGTCATAACGAGCAGCTCGGAAGTCTCTCAATGCCGCCAAGTAACCCAGGTGCACATGGTGGCGTCGGTTTGTGAACAAAGTTGCATCGAACATGTAAAGCAAGTAACATCGAGCCTTCTGCTCAGCAATAGGCCGCGACGCAGGCTTCCCTAGACAGTGATCGACAAACTAGCCATATCTAGCGGAATCCACTCTGCAGCTGGGCTTCTAACCCAAGAAGTGACGAAGAGCAACCTCATCCTCTGCAATCCCGGAGTCGAAGGGCAACGGCTCTCCCCCCGACTCATAAACCTTTGAGCGCTAAGAAGTCCAACGGCGTCATCGTCGCCTCTCCAAACCTCTGGTGGAGGGAATTTGTCAAATCCCTCCACCTCTCAGCCAGTGCCATCACTACAAAGTGATCCCGTATAGTCCTCGCCTATGTCCGTATAAAGCGCTCGAAACCCAATAGATCGACCAGTGCTCTCACATCCTCGTGAAGATCCTCGTGGAGAGTCAGAGTCCTCCCTGACGAGCCACTCACACTCAAGCACCTGTTTACCTGTTGAAACAAGACATCGCATAAGTGCAAGAATTCTTCAAATTTATAAATCCACAGTGCATAATTTAATAAATTCAGCAATGGAAAAATGCAGCAAATTAAATTTGTACCTCCAAGCAATTGCAGGAAATATGTCTCCCTGCATCCAGCATAATTTCTTCTCCCTCGTACACCTCCGGCAACGAGTCGTAACTGTCGATCGCCGACGGCACTATATGGTGCAGTGGCGGATCGTAGGTGTCTGCGTGAAAACAAGCCTCACCAACAGTGCCCGTCGCGCCGTCTCCACCACTGAAACCTGTGGGGCCTCCGCCCTTGCTCTCTCCTCAGCCTCAACCTCCCTCAGCACCTCAGAAATGGTCTCCTCAGTCACAGGTGGCATATTTGCCACCTCTGGCATCGCCACACCCTTACCCTTATCCGTCTCGCTCGTCCCCGCGCCAGAACTACCACTCGAAGGAACACCAGCACCCGTCAAACTCCCATCACCACCTAAACCATCACCATCGCCCTCCCTAGTACCTAAATGCTCTATAACTACGTCATCACCGACGAGCACATCAACACCGCCTAAACTTAATACCCGTCCACCCACGCCACCACCCATACCACCTACACCCCTACCGGCAACATCTCCGCTCACCAAACTACTACCGGCAACACCACCACGTGCCAAACTACTACCAACAACACCACCACTCATCATCAACGCCACCCGAACCTCCAATAGACGCCAGATCAACATCAACAATAGGAGATAAAGAGCTACTACTAACAAGAGGGTCAATAACAACATGGGGACTACTCGAAGTACTTGGAACAATGTCTACGTGACTTACCCGAACCAGAACTGAAGTTTCTGTGGTTTCAAGGGCCGGCCCCATCCCAGCCGCTCCTCCGCTATTGCCGCCAGCCACCATCGTGGCCCCTAGGCCTCCCTCGGTCTTGCAATGGCTGCCCCTGCCCTGCTCAAAGCCTCCTCGGCCCGACCCATCGCCGCCGTTCCCTCTACAGTGGGTCCCGTCACCGGTGGAGTGTTCTCCGGTCTCTCCTAGTCGCTGTCGGTGCCAGAATGCACTGTGGATGGCTCCTTTGATCTCGGTTCGGCCATGGATTCCACTTAGAGAGGGATTTTTGGACCAAAATCGAGTGGGAGTTTGTAGATCTAAGATTTTGGTTGAGAGAATCAAGTTTTAATGATGATTTGTATAGAAATCATGAGTATTGAGAGAGAGAGAGAGAGAGAGAGAGAGAGAGAGAGAGAGAGAGACCGAGAGATATGAGAGAGGGAGTGAGGCGATCG
Organism: Vaccinium darrowii; assembly: GCA_020921065.1. Lineage (NCBI taxonomy): Eukaryota > Viridiplantae > Streptophyta > Magnoliopsida > Ericales > Ericaceae > Vaccinium > Vaccinium darrowii. The sequence goes on along the minus strand of CM037158.1, from coordinate 19,493,094 downwards.
GGTATGAACGGAGAAGAAGAAGAATGACTGAGATTTGTAGCACCTGGACGGAATTTAAGACACCCGAACGGTTACAACTTTTCAGATTTTGAAGAGATCCAGGCGCCCATATGGGATCCAGGCACCTGGATTGGATGATTCCGAGCGCCCACATTGCATCCAGGCGCCTGGATTTGGCCAATGTGGGTGCCTCACTCTTGGGTCCGGGTGCCATGTGGCGAAGTCCGAATGTGATCGTTCGATATTTCTAATTCACTTCTAAGGTTTCCTAAGCCTTTTTGGAGTATTTCTGGAGGAATTTAAGTCTGACTCATGACATGTGCATATGTAATGATCGACCAGGCAGATACCTTGATATTTCACTTTGGAATTTGATTCTCAGTGACTAGCCTCTGTTGGCCGATGGATTTTGCTGATCGCGTGGATTATCGTATCGCATCGAGATTTTAGCAAGTTGTCTCTTTGCTATTTTGAGGGATTTTATCCCGTTTAAATCATTTTGAAAATCATTTTGAGGGATTTTATCCCGTTTAAATCACTTTGAAAATTATTTTGAGGGTTTTAATTTAATTAAAATCCATTTAAATCATTTTGAGGGACTTTATCCCGTTTAAATCACTTTGAAAATTATTTTGAGGGACTTTATCCCATTTAAATCACTTTGAAAATCATTTTGAGGGTTTTAATTTAATTAAAATCCATTTAAATCATTTTGGGGGATTTTATCCCGTTTAAGTCATTTTGAAAATCATTTTGAGGGTTTTAATTCACTTAAAATCCATTTAAATCATTTTTGAGGGATTTTATCCCGTTTAAATTATCTTTGAGAATTTTATGTCTGTTTAAGTGGTCTCTATATCTCAGGATCATATCACACTTGTTTAAAAATCCTTTGAGGGTAGTATGCTCGTTTAAAAAATGTATTTTGCATGGAATGCCCCCAGGAACTACGCCGGTCTGATCCCTGCATACAGGGTACGTAGGCAGCTCGATGGGCACGATCGAATTTATTGCGATGATATGCATTTGCAGTCTTGGAAATTTTGGGGCAATGGATTGGGACGTCTCTGTCTTTGATAATACTCACGCCAAATCAATGACGATGAGTCTCATCAAAGAGGGGCAACTCTAGACACCCCAATCCGGACCCTCGGAATTCCGTGACTTCTCCAAGGATGAAAATGCCTAATGTGAGCATACAAAGGCTTGATTAAAGGACTTGAGGGCCTCCATAAACCTTTCATAAACTCATCAAACTATTTTAGAAACCCTAGGAACAACCCCTAAAACCCCAAAACACATGCACTTGGATTGCACCACTGGCACTTGGAATGGTCAATTCCAAGCGCCTAGGTTGAATCCAGGCGTCTGGATCCTAATAATCCAAGCGCCCACATTGAGTCCAGGCGCCTGGACTTGCACAATGCAGACACCTGGACCATGATCCAGATTGAGTGTAGCTTAAGTTTATAATGGGCAGGAAGAGAATTTTCTGGAGATTTTGTGCAAAATCAGTTGAAAGCGAACGTGGGAGAGATGATGGCACTTGTAGACACCCTGATTTTGACCTGAGAAACTTATCAAGCATTCCCGATGATGAAATGGACCAATTGTGGCTACCCGAGGTTTGAACAATGCTTGGAACTTGGCAAAACCACCCAAAAACCTCTTCAAAACAAACCCAAGCCTACACTATCTTCTAGTACATTCAAAACCCTCTTTATTGATATATAATTCATCCCAATCCGTTTTGAAATGAGAGAGATGCATGAATGTTGCTAAAACGACATGTTTTCCCTGCCGTTTGAGGGTAAAATGGTCATACATTTGGATGTATAAATTTTATGGATTCCAAACCACTTGGGTTAGAAATTAGACTCAACAAGATTTCCAACGCTTCAAACCGCGTCAAAATCGGCATTCGGTAGCACCCGGGGCGGCCCCGCAAAGTTTTACCTTTTGAGCAACAGCCTTGAGCGCTCAAGGTCCCAACCTTGAGCGCTCAAGCCCTAAAAACCACCTTGAGCGCTCAATCCTATGGCTTTGAGCGCTCAACTCTGATCCAGATCAGTTTTCTGCAGAACATCTAATCATGATATTCTACTGCAAGAGGAGCGTTTACCTATGTTTTCTATTGCCTAAATACACTTCCTAGACCCTTGAACATCTCCTCAATCACCCCCCAAACCCAATTCAAAAATTAAACCCATTTCCCTCCCATTTCTCTCTCTATATAAACCTCCTCCATTCCCTCACTCACCCTCTGGGCTGCCCCTACTGCCATTTTCTCCTTCCACCAGAGCATATACACTACACCAGTTCACAATCAACCCATTAATTTCATCCCTTCAAGTTCCTTCAAACAAACCCACTTGATTACATCAAGAACATGGCCATTTAGCTTCAAGTGCACCCTCCTCTTGGCTGATTTTCGTACTCTTCCAGTCATCACAACTCACTTCTCACACCCACAATTCAGTCCCAACTCACCAAACTTATCCAAGCTTCTTCTACCATCAAAATCCATTTCTATCATGCCAAAATCATCTTTTTGCTTACAAATACACTTTCATCCTACATCATATTGAACCAATCAGGTCTCTCAATCACTCAAACACACTCTAAATTCATTGTTCTACACCATCATCTAATCAAAAGCCCAGTTACAAGCCTTAATCAAGCCAAAAGGTAGTTAAAACCATGTGAAAATCACTGTTTTGGTCTTGCTGAGGGAGACCAGTGGGCTCATTTAAGTTCCTCATACTTTAAATGAGCCTACAAGGTCTGAAAAGTATCAAGAAAAGCATTTTTAAAACCTTTAAATGAGCCTACAAGGTCTGAAAAGTATCAAGAAAAGCATTTTTAAAACCTATTATTTTGGTAGGCTTGAGCGCTCAAGCCCAAGGCTCTGAGCGCTCAATCCCAATTCTGGGAATCAGATCATGATTAGTGTTGCTATATTGTATATCATCCTCGTGTGACTGGATTCTTCTTTTGTTATCGTTCATTATGTAAATGATCATTATATTTTCTTATGTTATCGTCATCATCACTTCCCACGTAGGTCAGCCCGCACATGTATCCACTGTAAATTTGCATTGTATATATTGTTGTTTACATGATTTCCATCCCCAAACTCCCATTTTACATGAATAAAATTGAATTTCAAATATCTTCAAAATCCCACAAAATGTTGAGTAGAGACCGGTTCACAGACCGGGCGAGAGGGGTGCCGTAAAACCCTTCCCCTCTCGTAACCAAACCCCCGAATCCGAGAAATCTTTGGTTCCGCCATGACCAGTAAAATCTTTTTTTCAATGGGCAAACAAGTCATATTTTTTAATCGGTTTCTCGGGTTCGGACCTCAAATCCGGGTGGCGACTCTAACAATCACAATCTTGTCAAACGCGAAACCGAACCATCTCCGTGGGCCGTCCACAGCACTACTGTTGACCCCCTCCCTCGACCCCTAAGGGTTCAAGTGGGCCTCTTTGGACCTTATTCTTTCTATATAGACCACTTCACCTCTCCATTGTCGGGGATGATCAATTCACTCCTATTCCCCTACTGTTATGCTGCTCATACTCCTCCAGAAGCTCCCTTACCAGTTCTAATCTCATGGCCATGCTCACTTTCATCTCCTAAATCTCCCCCTTTTTTTTTATGAAAACTCATCATATCCCTCACCCCTCATCATTGAGACTTGATAAGGACACCTCAACCAGCTTTACATTCCACCAGAAACCAAAGTCCAATTCACTCACTAGTCAAAAGTCCCTCAAAATCATACCTAAAGTCCCTAATTCAAGCCTTAAAGGTAGTACTTTCCTATCAAAATGCTCAAATAGGTCCAGAGGGGACCCTCTTTGGTTCTTGCTAGTCTCTCATACTAGTGGAGAGCTTGAGAGGGATGTAAATTTCACTACAAAGGGGATCAAATATTTATGCCTACATGAGATCTAGGCGCCTTGATCTGCTCCTTGCAGGCGCCTGTACCTTATCCAGGTGCTAGAACCTGCTTTATGCAGGCGCCTGGACCCCATTATGTTGTTATATTTTCTGTTTTCTTATGATTTCTTCTGATGACTTCGGGTATTATTGATCATCTGTTTTTCTTACAAGCATTGCATGCCCTGGATGGTTGTCTTAAAGTAGGATTCATGGTGTTTTAGAAAACAAGTTAATGGTCAAAAGGGAAAGTTTTGCATTTCAATTAGAGAATATATGTTATCATTTGTTCATCTCAAGCAAAATCAGTAGTATTACAGTTAATGAGGAGATTGTTTTGAAGTCATTCATGCACATCATGTAACTTTTCAAGGCATTTTCATGAATAAATTTCTCTCATATTCTTTTTGTCTTTCTTTCTTGTTCTTAAACCCAACTAGAAACTCATCAAATGCATATAAAAGCAAGGTGCATGCTTAAGATCACTTTGACACATTTCATTTCATCTATTAAACATCCTAAATTCAAGGTTTTTCCAAGTTCATATCATGCCATGGAGATGATTTCGTCATACATTTGATTTACATTAGCTCAAAGCATCACAATGCATGTATGTGAATAAGCATTAGAGGTCATATCCATCATTTGATTAAAGGTTTGAGTTGAAGAAAAGTTAAGTCGGATCCACCTTCCAGGCGGCTGTTTTGTGTGTTTCCAGGCACCTATAGCAATTCCAGGCGCCTGGACTTTCCCATTCCAGACACCCACACCTTATCCAGGCGCCTAGAATAAACTGATCCAGGTGTCCAGTATACTTTCCAGCTGGGGTTCACACAATGTTTGAGATTGATTTTTGGGATCTTTCAGTACAGTCCAAGCATGATTTAGTGGAGATTAAGTGATTAATGCATGATGTTCATCCATTCATAACACAACACAAGCATCCACGCCCATCATATCAATTTTATTGGCGCATTTACGTGCTCCCGTATGAATTTGTGATTAAAGTCTGTTTAAACGGTGTTTTCAAAATCCCTTGAGCATTGAGTAGAGACCGGTAATTGACCCGGGCGAGAGGGGTGCTTTAAATTCCTTCCCCTCTCGTAACCTAGCTCCCGGACTCGAGAAATCTCAAATAAAAGTAGATCAGTGCAATGTTTTCCATACCAAGGGCGAATCATTTTTCAACTGGTTTCTCGGGTTCGGTCCTTAAAACTCGGGTGGCGACTCTATCCAATCAATCGAAACCATTTTCTTGAATCATTTCGTGTAATTTCGGCGGGGTGTCTACACTTTCCGAACACAATTAATTCTTACGGTTGTGCCCATTTTGGCACTGGAACACCGACTGGTTTCAGAAAGTGTTTTTCAAGAATTTAGCCTTAAAATTCTTATAGAAGCGGCCCTCTTTTCACTCACATAGGTGATCTCTTATTAAGAGTATCCTGCTATATCCCACTTGGATTTACCAAGGTATAAGAATCATTAAAAGTTAAACTTAACCTAAACCGCTGCATGCATCACTGTTTCACCATAGGAATGAGTTGGAGAGATCTCCTTAGTGATACTCCTAAGTCTTATACTACTTGGCTGTCCCGTTGAACCTAGATCTTGGGATCTTCAGTTAGCTAGGTTAGGTTGCCGTTGTAGAGACTTTTAATTAATAGGCTTTAATCTCATTCCCTAGATGATCATTTATTTTCTAGTCAAAACTCAACTCATCTCGACGGATCCATTATAAATTCTTTTGACGTTTCATTCTTTAGTGAAAACAAATGTTTAACGGTACCATGTCTATAATATCAAGACTTACCATTCTACGTAGTCCTCTATACCTTTTTAACTATTGATGGCCATCACATTATAACTCCTGACGTAGAGTTAGACCCTATTGGAACATTCTCTAAGAAATGGCTTAGCCACTCCGCTTACTAGCTTTTGTCTAATGCAATGAGTTGATCAAACTCCATCGTAGATCATGCTATACATGCGTGAGAATTTCCAAATCACCGTTGCACTCTAAATGTAAAATTAAATCCACCATTGGATTCTAAAGCTTTAAATTGGATACTCATATCACAATACTTTATTCTTCAAGTATAGTTGAACATCTCCAATAGTGCAACAAACAGTTTAACTCTTTGGAAATTATACATATTATTTCCCCCATAATTCTGAAAACAATTCAAAATTTAACAATATAATTTCCTTAGTTTATGACATGTCACATACTATGTCGAAACTGTTTCTTCATCTCTCATGTTTCAATACACACTTACAAGAAATAACCCCCACATCGAGTAGTTCACCCCAAATCGAGTAACTCTTTACTTAAATTTTCACGATTTTTTCACTTCAAAAACTGCCACGATTTTATGTTAAATGCAACATGCATTCCATGTACTTTTCCATGTTCCATGTTCATTGGATACTCTACATAACATAAAAATCGATTCCACTTTATTTCAAAAATATCTTGCGGGGCGTATTTATTTGATAACTATAGAACATTCAAGAAATATTATAGAAACTAAAATATTCTAAATCTTAGATTTAATGCCAAATCAAACATAGCTAGCCCATTTGTAAGTTTACCGAAACTCAATTTCAAATAATCCAAAATATGAATTTGCATGTTTTATGTTTCCAATCAATTTGGCCCAATTGACTCATTGAAAAATCTTAGGATATGTGACTTATTCACTAATTGTCACACTTATCGCTGACCCTTGAATAACCAAACGATTTGTGACTTCTCACCAATAGTCACACCTATTCCTTCAAACCCGACATTCACATCTTTGGGTGTGAACCCAACATTCACACCTTTTCGGTCTCATAGTTTGACCGCAAGGGTCACACATCTTCATTGTTTTAAACCCCCAAGTCACACCTCTTGGTTTAACTTGGTTGCCTAACAATGCATCATGTCGTACTAAAACAATTAAAAATCAACAATAAGAATAAAAATAGAGGCTTCGTATATGTATATATTTCCCGGTCTTTTTTTTGCTGATTTTTCGCAACACATTTTAAACACATTGAACGGTTCAGATCATGAAAATTTGATTAGCATCAATGAGGTATGGACGAAGTTCGCACTTTAAGGGTGTGGATTGGAAGTTTGGTGTATATCAGTCCCCTTCCTATCCACACCCTTAAGTTACGGACTTCGTCCTCACCTCATAGTTCCGGACCAAATCTCAATGATCCGAACCGTTTAATGTGTTTAAAACGTGGTTTTAGGGGGCCCTGCAAGAAATAAGCCAAAAAAAAAAAAAATACCGGGAAGGGCTTAATCCAAGCAGTTTTTCATAAAACTGTACATACACAGTTTTTATGAAAAATTGCTCGGATACATATACACTAAATTTCCAATCCACACCCTTAAAGTGCGGCCTTTGTCCACTCCTCATAAATGCCAATCAAATTTTCATGATCTGAATCGTTCAATGTGTTTAAAATGTGTTTTTAAGGGTCCCCGCGAGAAATCAGCACAAAAAAAAAAAAAATACTGCGAAGGGCTTGATCCAAACAATTTTTCATAAAAACTGTATATGTACAGTTTTATGAAAAACTGTTCGGATCAAGCCCTTCCTAGTATTTGTTTTGGCTGATTTCTCGCGAGGGTCCTTAAAAACACGTTTTAAACACATTCAACTTTTCAGATTGTCGAGATTTGGTCTGGAACTATGAGTTGCGGACGAAGTCCGTAACTTATGGGTGTGGATAGGAAGGGGACTGTAGCTCATGAAATTTCAAGCTATGAAGCCTGAGCTTAAGCTTGTGAAGGTCAAAAATGAGAAAAGTTACGATAAAAACTGTACACCTACACAAAAATATTGAATGCTCAGCCTTTCACTGTAATGTCTCAAATACTAGAATAACAATTTTTGTCTTCCACATACTTAATTCATATTCGTAATATTTGTTGGTAAACATATTTGAAATATTTATTGATTTACCTCTATCTTTGAAATATTTGCGAAATGACTCCTTATTCACGAGCTTATGAAGTCAAATATTCATATGCTAGGCTTAGTTTGGATTTATAATCAGACAATAAAAAGTGATTGAGCTTGGATTATATTGTTACGGATCGATCAACCAAACACACCAACATGCACAAACACGGGTAAATAAAAAAACATAAGCAAACACACAATCTTTACATGGTTCGGTCTCAACACCTACTCGACGGGAGAGAGAAAAATTTCCACTTTTACCAAGATTTATAAAAGGGTTTACAAGAGATTCAAAGTTCTCACAAATACCCTAAGGTGTATCCAACAACTTACAACATAAATGGGAAAAGATCTCACCAAAATAGATGTTCCAAACCCTCCAATATTGCTGCCACCGAGGCCCCCCAAAACAGAGAACAGATCAGCCCAAAATGAATAACACCCACTGCCGAAAAACTGCTTCAATAAAGAAGAAGAATGGCTGTCACAAACCTTCTCCTTAGCCAACGGGACACCCCCACACACGGACACCTTCCGTTTTTCTTCTTGTTTTCTAGATCCACCAAAGCCTTTTCTTTCTTGGCTGCTGCTTCTTACTTCTCTCTCTCGGCTACTCTTTCTCCCTTTTTTTTCTGTTTTTTTTTTTTTATAATTTTTTTATCCCAGTCAATTAGTCAAAAGCCCCCATTTAAAGGAAGCTAAATAATGCCAACACAACCATGTGCCAAACGTTGATAAAAAAAAAAAAAAAAAAAAAAAAATTCATGTGCCAATTTACGTAGAAGCTTCCACTCAAATACTAGCCCACAAAATAAATTTTTTGGGCCAAAACAAATTGGGCTTACTTTCATGAGCAAACCCAACCCATACTACTTGGTTTAAGTGAGTCTGAATGACCCAAAAATCAAACCAAGCCAGAACCGAGCTCAAGCTATTTCGTCTGTTTAGCGGCCATATCAGCAACCAAAGCATAGAAAACAATTGAAGCAGAAAATAAAATAAAGGGAAACAAAAGTTTATGAGAATTTGATCGATGAATTGAAATAGTTCCTCTTCGGTATATTTAATTTCTTTGCAAATAATATAAAATTCAAGGGTTACTGCTCCAACCACCTACAAACACAAAAATCAAAACAAAAAAATTCAAACCTACCAACGTTTCTTTTTTTATTTTTTTATTTTTTATTATTTATTTTTTTATGATAGGCAAACCTACCAATGATTTGGTACTACAAAATCTCAAATGCGACCTTGGAACCGGTTTGAGGACTTTGGTTGATCTTTGTTTTCTTATTGTTTAGGCTTTTGAGTTGTATCTGTACTTCGAAATTCCGTTGAACCAAAAAAAAAAAAAATCTCAAATGCAATTTCGTAGAAACGCTATCAGCGACTTCAAAGTCCACAGCCCAATCAGACTTGCCAATCGGTCTCCCAAATATCTAGCTGCAACTCTTTTTCTCTCACTATAGGAATCAAATCCTCTGTTCCAAAAATTCTCTATTCCTATATTCTGGTGCATTTTCGGCCATTGGATCACATGAAAATTTTAAAACAAAAATGAAAACACATACAATTTAACAATCCAAAACACTTCGGCACAAAGGAACACCATTTTTCCGGAACAGGGGATCTCAAACGCTCACCATATTTTCAACCTAAAATTTCATTCAAGTTGTCTAATGGCCCTATTCCATTACCAAATACTATCAAAACATTCCTCTCCATTCACCATTCGCTATATAACCAGACTTATTCAACCCCAATTTTTGAAATGTCTTCCACCACAGAATCCAATTTGGCAACAGCCAAGACAGAGTCCTCTCCACCGTAGAATTGATTGCCGCGGCCACAGTGGTGATTCGAACCGTCTCCAATGACTACCTCCCCCCTGAATTCCAAGACTACCTCTTCACCGGCCTCTGTAAATTCTTCAACCAATTCTCCTCCGAAATTACAATGGTGATCGACGAGAAATCCATGAGGCCTAATTTCGATGGTAATGAACTCATAGGCCTAATACTTTGCAACAAAGAATTTCTTTACAATGGATCGCTATGTTACCCGCTTAACAGCCCTGCTTGAAATAGTACATCCCATTATTTCACGTAACCATCTCAAATCCCATCCATCCTGTATTTTTTTTGAACAGTTTAAAAATTAAATCGAAATCCGTTGGGACCAACAATTTGGAATGAGATAGTACATCTCATTATTTCATGTAACCATCTCAAACCCCATCCATCCTGTGGAAACATTTTCCAAAAACCTTCAACCAACAAACATGAGTCCAAATATGTCTTAAATTAAACTGTTCACCAAACAAGTACTAACAACAATATCTAAATTATTTTTCCCGAAAGATCAGACCCTGTTTCTTTTCTAGATAGAACTTGTAGAGGAGGTTCTTTGTTTAAGCCAAAATAGAATTAACTTTGGAGAGGCAAACAATAGCTAATGACCGAATTGGTAACAAGTGATCAAATAGGAATAAGAGAGTGTGAGTAGGGGTGAGAAGGCAGCAATGTTCAGTTCATTCCCCTCAAGATCATGATCGCCCTCGAAACCACAGTTCTAGATGAGAATGTGAGCTCGCGAGCCTCAGCAAGAGCAATGCTCTTGTTTCTAAAGCTCAGAGTTACTTTCTTTCTCTAGAATTTCCGTGCTCAAGGATGAATCAAAAGATCTCTCTCTCTGAATCAACGAAGGAATGTCCCATATTTATAGGGGTCTGCACCCAATCATGGGGCGGCAGACATTTCCCAAATAATATAGTGACACGTGCTCTTTCCGCATACCCAGGCGACGTGGGTGATGTCACTGGCCGTTAGGAAGATTCCATTAGGTCATTCCAGTGCATCGTTTTCCCTCGCGGCAACCCTTAATCCCTCAAAGCCACCAAACCACTTGTATCTACCCTGTTCCCGCGGAGTTGGTCGTGGCCGCGAGCCCTTTGGCTGCGCCAAGACCTCTTTTGAGCTCGCATCGACTTCCCTTCCCCTGCCTTTTGGTCAGGTGCCGTCGCGAGCCTAGTTCGCGTATTCGCGGGAGCGTTCATTCTTCCCCGTCGCGTCGGTCTCCTTCGCTGAGGGTCTCGCGAGGGGTGAACCTCCTTTTGGTGATGTTTCCCTTATTGAGGGCATCCCTTTCTGGATGTAACAGAAGTTTGGATACATCATACCGCGAAGCCTGCTCTTCGTGGTGTCTACTCGCTGATTGCTAAATTCGACTGATGCTTGACGTGTCTCCTGCCATTTTACTCGAGCCACGTGGCTATCCATTACGGGTTGGTCAATCGCCACGTCACCAGACGCGCTGACCTTTCCTACATAATCCCCTCGCGCGAGCGTGATTTCGCGGCGCGTGGTACTCAACGCGTTGAATCGCGCGCGTGCGACGTCAGCTGAGTCCGTCGTTTTAGCATTTCCCTCCAAAAGGTGGCTATCTCGAGTTTCAAAGTTTTGCAGGCCGATTGGACTGCTGGCGTCGTTTCAACCGCTTGTGTACCGTTGATGACAGAGAGGCTAGGCCTATAAATACTTATTGCAAGAGAGGATAGAGTTTTCCCTTCTCACGCCTTCAATCTTCTGGTGTTGTCTTCAGAAAGCATCTCAAGCCTCTCTTCTTCTTCTACTCCAGACTTCTGCAAAACCCTAGTTCCCCTTTTCAAGTGAGTTATGGCTCGATCGAGGAGGAATGAACCTGACACTGAAGCCCTTTTGGCAAAAACTTCACTGCCTCCTGCAAGTGAGTGGAGGAGGGCTCCGTTCCTAAAGCCAGAGGGCGATATTTTCTGGGCTAACGTTCAGAACTACGTTCCTGTTCGAGGTAATCCCAACGCCCAGCACCTCTTGCTTTCTGATGAGGCTAGTGCTTCAGAGGCAGATATGATCGATCCGTCTTCACTGGTGAGGCTGAGGATCGAGAGGGGTGACTATCCTTTCTCGCAGGCTCAGTACAAGGCTAGTATTCAACCCCCAAGGGATTGGGGTGACTGGGTGGCCACCATCCTTCACAAGTTCGAGCACAGGGTGATTCTGGACAAGGTGGGTCTATTGAAGACTGTACAACTTTGGCGATACCTCGTCGCGAGCCGCCCTCAGTGCGATCTTGACTTCGCGGTATCTCGCTGGAGCCCTACCAGCCATTCCTTCATATTCCCTTTTGGAGAGGCCAGCCCAACTCTTCTAGACATAGAAACCCAAATGGGCCTTCCCACTCGTGGTGAGTACCACTACGACCCCACCAAATATCCCTCCGATGTTGAGACGGCAATCGAGTTCATAGAAAACGAGTTCAAAGCCGCCGGAGAGTATGGTTCGCGTTATGACAACGCGGGGAAACTCCGAGCTCCCCCAAAAGCCAACAAGACAACCTGGGGTTCCTGGTAGCGGTACTGGTTTCGCGACATCGCCCCTGTCGAAGTGGATGAGAAACTGGCGATGACGACGAGCTCTTATCATGGAGGTCCGCTATCTCTGGCGGTCTTCTTGGTTCAATTCCTATCCCTCTTCCTCTTTCCTGACCTTCCACACGAAGGCCCCCGTCGCGAGATGATCCCTCTCGCGGCAGTCCTCGCGTCAAGGAAGAAGCTTCCCATGGGTCCCATGTTTTTGGGACACTTCTACCGTCAGCTGGATCGCACTGTTCAAGATTTTGAACGATCAATGGGGAGGTACGAGATCACTTCCATGGTTCACATCCCCTTCCTTCTCGCCTTCTTTTATGAATATTTTCCAAAGGCTGCTCCCTCTCCCCACGACCTCCCTCCTTTGAAGTCCATCGAGGAGAGGAATGCCGCTGGGGAGATCATTCGCGATGGCAAGGGCATGCCCATCCTGCGACTGAGTGAGAGGGTGCCAAGAATCATGAGGTGGAGCAAGACCTCCTCAAACCGCCTGCTCGAGGACTGGTGTGATGAGATAACCTCTTTCAACCCTCGTCCCTACGAGCAACCTGCTGATGGCGCACTAGGCCCTGCCGTCTTTTTGGAGGACACCGCCATTAATTTCCAAAGCAATAGCATCCGATCTCACAAGCTGGACTTCCTTACGTGGGTCACTCCTTGTTACCTTCCGATTCTATCCGCCGAGGGTCCTGTCTTGGTGTCGTACAGAGCTGACAGGCTTCAAATACAGTTCGGGTATGACCAAGGCGTTCCTCGCGGGCCCCCTCTTCCACCCAAAGACTTCTTGACTGGGATTCGTCGCTTTCTCAAGCCGTTCAACCATGAGCTCACTGCGAACTACGGGGGAGATAGGGTCATTCCCAGCTCCAAGCGTAAAGCGGCCTTTACCCCAGAAAATAGGGTATATTGGGCAAGAAACTTGCAATCCTTCACGGATTTTATGAGGACCCCGGCGGTGGTGCCCCCTGCAGATCCAATCTCAAAGAAGGATTTGACTTTGCGTACTTTCAAACCAGGGAGAGATTCCGATTGGCGCGGTCCTCAGCCATGTTGGGTGAAGGGCACTGTAGTTCCCTTCGATGTGATCAGCGCCATCCCTCTCCAGAAAATTCGCCCTGCAGATCACATGGTCGTCCCTTCACCGCAGCATATCATTGCTCAGGACAAAAGGAAGGCCAAGAAGCGATCCCCTCTGTAGCTAGAGCCTGCCCCAAAGAGGGCAAGGGTAAGACCTTTTGTTCTTTTCTTTCCCTCTGTCCTTTTTCTTTAGAAAATTCTTCACGCTTTCATTGATTCGTTGCTGCTTCTCAATCTCTTAGGGTCCTCCGCAGAAGGGTCGAATGATGGCAGGGTCCTCTTTCTCGACCGCGAAGCCTCTATCCCAGGCCGGGCCAACGGTTTTAATTGATCAAGGTAACACCCCCAACTGGTGCATTCTTGGCTTTCTGCAACTTTTTCTCCGTTTTGCGTACTTACGAAATTTGTGTGTTATCTTTCAGATGAGGAGGCTCAACCGTCCAAGACCACCGAGGACGTGCCTCTCGCGAGCTCTCCTGCCCGCGACGCTGCTCAACCAACTTCTTCTAGCACTCTTCCTCAAGAGAGGGGTTCAAAAGAGGCCGCTCCTGAGAAAGAGGGGGCTGCCTTGCAGCTCGCGGAAAGGCGAGGTCAGGACGCCCCAGACGTTGATGAATTCAATGCCATGGACATCGCGAGTAACATCGCGAAGGTGGTGGTGCAGGACGTTGGTGGTCCAGGTAGTACGCCGGAGGGGGTGGAAAGAATAGAAGAGACTGGGGGCTCCCAGAAAGGGACCACGACTGAGAACGTCAAGCCTGCGACGGAGATTGAGTCACCTGCAAGCTCCCCTGGGGTTGATCCTACCCTTCTAAACAAAAGCCTTGTTGAAGGCGGCTCGGCCTCAGGGAAGAAGAAGAAGAGACTGAGAAAGAAGATAGCTAAACCTTCCCCCTCTTCTTCGCGTGATAAAACCCCGTCGCCTCCTCGCGACGAAGATGTAGTGTTCATACCTTCTTCTATGGAAAAAGATACCTGTGGCTCCAAGTCTATTCCTGGGTCCAATGTCAGCGAGAGCTCAGACATGGAAGATCTTGGTGAGAACAGCGGGGAGAGTGGAGCAGTTTCTGGAGGCTCCAAAGGTAAGTCCAGCAGTGACGTTTTTGCGGGGATGGACGACATCTTTCATCTCCCTTCTTTTACCCCTTCCAAATTACTAATGCCAGGCCACTCTTATGACTCAGAGCCCATTCGCGGAGCTGATAATCAGGGAAAGCAGCTCTTGAGAGAGAAGGCTTCAGGAGGTGAAGACCAGGGAGAGGAGGCAATAGAGAAACAAAAGGACTTAAGCGGTCCCCAACCCGAAGCAGAGGCGTCAGGCTCTGGACTCTCCCACCATTCTCTGTTTTCTGACACACAGGGCAACTCTCGATGGAATGTCAGAGCGTCAAACGCTCCGGTCCTTCACGTTCTGGAGAAGCAATTCCCCTCCACCTTCACAAACTTCTCTGCCAGCCGCCTCGTAGATGGATCTCTTCTTGACATTCTTGGCGAGATGGTGCTGTCCTTACAGGAGACAAGGGTGAGGGACTTTTCTGATGAGAAGTATGAGGACATTGCCTCTTCGATCAGAGATATGGAAAAACTTGGCCTCGACCTCCAATGGCTTCGTGATTATCTGGAAAAGGTTCGTACCACGAAGATGTTATTCTCGAGCCTTTTCAAAGTTCAGGCCAGCGAAGCTCAGCTCGCCGAAGCAAAAGAGACACGCGAGAAGTATAGGCAACTGCTCGCGGGGGCTGAGGAAAAGGTCGCTGTCCTGGAAGCAGACTACGCGGCATTGGTTCAGCATCATCAAGCTTTGGAGGCTCACCCAAAGACCACACTAAGCGACATAGCGCCTGTTCTTCCACCGTTTGATTTGTTCTCTCAGGAACTCCTGAAGTAGTCGTTGTATATATATATATATATATATATATATATATATATATATACGGAAATTTTCCTATCCACACCTCCCGGAAATAAGAAAAAATGGGGATTTTTTGTGTTGCAAATTTTTTTTGGAAAATCCGATCCGTCCAATGTGTTCAGAAGGTGTTTTCAAGGGTCCACGCGGAAAATCTTCAAAAAAAAAATACCGGGAAGGGCTTGATCCAAGCAGTTTTTGCAAAAACTGTATTTATATATTTTTGCGAAAACTGCTTGGGTCAAGCCCTTCCCGGTGTTTTTTTTTGAAGATTTTCCGCGAGGACCCTTGAAAACACCTTCTGAACACATTGGACGGATCGGATCGTCAAAATTTTTTTTGTATAAAAAGTCCGGAAATCAAAAGTCCGGATTAGAACCGGATCCTATATATATATATTTTTTTTTTTAGAAATGTAAGCCCCTTTCCTTGGGAAGCAAATTTTGTACTCGTAATATCGATATCAATGAAGTCTTTTTTTTTTAGCACTCTGTCTATGAATTCACCGTTGTTACAACTTGTTGTATGGTCGCGAAGGGTAGCAAACGGCAAATCTCCTCTTGTATGCCTTATATTTGCTTTGTATTCCCTTTTTTTTTTTTGCAATACTTCACAGACTTGATATTGAAACTTATTCCCTGAGGGTATTTCCAACTTTTAACATCAGTCATTCCAAAGAGACATTTCACTTTGGTTCCCATTCATTTGTGGGGAATGGCCGTCGCGAGGGTATTCCAACACTTAAGTTAGCATTCCAAAGGAAGTAATTCCTTTGGTCCCTATCCATTTCGCAACATATAAAGGCCTAAAGTGTATGGCCGTCGCGAGGGCGTTCCAACAATTAAGTTAGCATTCCAAAGTAAAGAATCACTTTTGGTTCCCATTTATTTCGCAACATTTAAAGGCCTCGCGTATGAGTAAGTACAGCGTTTTTGTACTCTTTTTTCTCTTTCGCGAAGGGTGAATTTTCCCCTTGTGCTAGCATAAATTTATGCTGCGAGGTCACCACTTTATTCTATCACCTTTCTCTGTTTCTAACATGTTTAGATAATCAATGAAACACAAGTTTTGCAATAAAGGGATAGTATTTCTCATTCATCATTTCAATCGATATAGTTTTTCCCAAGGGACGTGTCAAATCGTCATCCCAGGGTTACATCTGATTGCGAACAAGTAAACAAAGACAAGACATTAAAAGACAAGCTGAAACCTGCACAAGTTAAGGGTAATACTTCTTGATGTACTTCGCGTTGATTGGTCCTGTGAGAAATCCGTCACTGACCCTTGCGAGCCTGTAGTGCCCACTTTCTGCAGCTTTGATCACCTCATAGGGACCTTCCCACTTTGGTGTGAACTTTGGCAACTTCAGATTCTGCATGACCCCAGGAACTGACTTCCACACTAGGTCTCCCACTTTGAACTCTCTCGCGAGCACACTCTTATTATAGTACTTGGCCACAGACTGCCAGTACTTCTCTTGGTTTTCTGCCGCGATCTCCCTTCTCTCCTCCAATGCTTCGAGGTCAGCCCTTCTTTCTCCTTCAGTTACCTCAGTGGATAGTGCGAGACGTGCAGATGGCACGCTTATCTCCGCGGGCAACACTGTTTCAGCCCCATATACCAAACTGAAGGGGCTCATACGCGTAGACTTCCTCTTAGCCGTTCTGTAAGCCCATAGAGCAATTGGGAGGTGTTCAGCCCAAGTTCCTCCTTTTTCATCCAAGTGTTTGCTCAGAATCCTGACGATGGACTTGTTGGTGGCTTCTGCTTGTCCATTTCCTTGAGGGTAATGAGGAGTTGAAGTTTTTTGATTAATGCCATAGGATGCGAGCAGCTGCTTTACTTGTCTGTTTACGAAGGGGGTCCCATTATCAGAAAGGATTACCTTAGGAATTCCAAATCTGCAAATTATGTGTTCTTTGATGAAGTTGGCCACCACGTCGCCCGTCGCACGTTTTAGGGGAACCGCCTCTACCCTTTTGTGGTGATTTCTGTTGCCACTAAAATCCATTGATTCCCTCGCGAAGAGGGATGGACGGGGCCAATCAAATCCATCGCCCATGTATGAAAAGGGTAGGGCGCTCAAATGTGATGGAGCTCAACCGAGGGTGCATTCACCCTATCTCCGTGTTTCTAGCATACGTGGCATCTGTGAACATAACTCTTGCAATCCCTCTCCATTCTAGGCCAGTAGTAACCCAGATGTGTAATCTACTCGTACAGCTTCCTTCCCCTAGGATGCTCCATCTCATGTACCTTAGCCAAAACCTTCTCTGCCTCATTGTTTGATAAGCATTTGAGAGGGATATGGTCAAGGGCCCATCTATAAAGCTGGTTGTCTTTGATGAAAAACCTCTTCTCGCAACGTTGCTCCTCTCGGATACTGCCGAGGTCCATGGGCAGGGCCCCTTCTTTTAGATAATCAATGTATTTTTGCCTCCAATCTGTTTCTTCACTCGAAAAGTTGCACTCGTGCTCGATTTCGTGAAGTGAGCAGTTGGGGCACCCTCTAAGTGTGGTCGCGGCATCATCTTTCATCGTAGGCCAATAGTAACCTTGCCGCTGGACCCTCCTGTACAGCGCGATGTCGTTTTCACCACATGTTTCTTCATGAACCTGGCTCAGTAATTCCTTAGCCTCCGTGCTATCAATACACCTCGCGAGCCATCCTTGTGGGCCGCGAAAGTACAGCTCTCCTTTCAGAATGGTGAATTGTGATAGAGCCATCATAGGGATTCCACCGCTGCCCGTCGCGATCTATATTTTGATGGGTTCACGCCAGTCCTGATCTTTGGGACTCTTGTATTCTTCGATAAATGATGGTTCAGTCCTTCTCGTGATCTCGATGGCCACTGCGTCCCCTTCAAATTCTGTCTTGGCCCCCAAAGTAGCCAACGCGTCAAGGAACCTGTTCTCGGACCTTGGCTTGTGAATGATGCTGACATCGTCAAAATCTTTCCTGAGCCTTTGAACAGTTGCCCTGTATGGTGCGAGGTTAGCTTCTTTTAGGGCGTAGACACCTTCGCTTTGTAAGATTATCAGCTTTGAGTCCCCTACGATTCTGAGTCTTTAATTCCATTTTCTCTGGCCGCGAGCAGTCCTAGGATAAGTGCTTCATACTCTGCTTCGTTGTTGGAGCACTGAAATGCTAACTTATACGACAGATACTGCTTCGTGCCACTATCACTCTGTAGTGTGACCCCTGCTCCAGCTGCATGTCCTCCTGTTGCCCCATCGAAGCTTAGAGTCCAGCTTTCTTGTTTAGAGCTGGCCGCTAACGCTTCGAAATCATCTCCCGGCAATGATTCGTTCAAGGGCTCACATTCTCCGCTAGGAAATTGGGCCAACAGGTCTGCAAGAGCCTGGCATTTGATCGCTCGCGGTGCTGTGCACTCTATATCGAACTCCGTGTGGGCTAGCAGCCACTTCGCGGCCCTTCCATTAAGCACAGGGCGAGAAAGAAGATATCTCATGGGGTCATTTCTGGTTACGAGCTGTACTTTAAATGAAAGGAAGTAGTGCCTAAGCTTCTGCGTTGTAAAAACAAGTGCTAAACAATGACGTTCGATCGGGGTATAGCGTTCTTCTGCCCCTTGCACTTTGCGACTGATGTAATACACTGGCTTTTCAATTCCTTCCATTTCCTGGGCCAACAATGCCCCAATTGATCTCGCGGTAGATGTTAGGTACAAAATCAGTGGTTTCCCCTTTTGGGGGGAAACCATTGTCTGTGGTGAGGCTAAGACATTTTTTACCTGTTCAAAGGCCACTTGGTGCTTATCCTTCCATTCAAACTTAACTTTTCCCTTCAGCAAGTCACCCAACGGTGCAGTGATTTCCGCCAGGGCAGGGATGAACCTTCTTAAGTATGAGACCTTCCCCAAGAATCCTTTGAGGGATCGCTGGGAATGAGGAGGGGGCATGCCTGATATAGAACGAATCTTGCTCTCATCTGCATCAATGCCATGTCTGTGTACCAAAAATCCCAAAAACTTTCCCGCTGTGGCCCCAAAGGCACACTTAAGGGGGTTCATTCGCATGTTGAACCTTCTGCATCTCTTAAACACCTTTTCGAGGTCGCGGAGATGATCCTCTTTGTATTTTGGCTTCGCGACGAGGTCATCGACGTAGACCTCCATCGAGTGATGGATCATATCGTGGAAGATTGCTGTCATTGCCCTTTGGTAGGTCGCGCCAGCGTTCTTGAGCCCAAACGGCATCACGGTATAATAGAAATTTCCCAAAGGGGTTCTGAAAGCAGTTTTTTCTGCGTCCTCAGGCGCCATTTTAATTTGATTATATCCACTGAATCCGTCCATGAAAGAGAACATTCATGGCCAGCAGTGGTATCGACCAAGGTGTCAATGTGAGGCAATGGCATTTCATCTTTTGGACAAGCTTTGTTGAGGTCGCGGAAGTCCTCGCAGACCCTGATTTGACCGTTCTTCTTCTTCACAGGTATGATATTACATAACCATGTAGGATATTGGATTGGGCGAATGAATCCCGCGCTCCTGAGCTTCTCGACCTCTTCTTTAATCTTTTCTTCCAAGTCTGGATGGTACTTCCTCTGTGGCTGCTTCACTGGTTTGGAGTTCGGGAATACGTCGAGGTGGTGGGTCACGAGTTCTGGATCTAAACCGGGCATCTCGTCGTAGTGCCAAGCAAATACATCACTGTACTCGCGAAGCAAAGCGATCAGATTAGCTCGAGCAGTGGGCTCCATAGACTTACTGACGAATACAGGTCTCGCGGCGCCTATCCCATCTCTTAGGTTTATTTCCTCGAGCTGCTCCAACTGGGGTTTTGGTTCATCTTGCATGCACTCAGGGGCTGGCTCAGGTTTGTCGATCGTCTCGAGCTTTTAGCCATCCCCTTCTACGTCGCGGGGGTCAGAAGCGTTACAAACGCTTGCTGACCCCTGGGACCGTCATAAATGATACACAGTTTTTCCCCCTTCGCTAGTCTTTATGATTTTGCGAGGGGTCAATCTATCGAACACTGTGGGGCGC